>KL287294.1:0-28633 GCA_000699545.1 Podiceps cristatus | reverse complement strand
TTGGAGCAACCGATATTGCCAGATTTCAGTTACGTCCTCAGTGAAATACAAGCCATTAGTAAAACAGACCTGTAATTCATCACCTAGGGCCTCCTCTCGCTCTCTGTACTCTTTTACAAAAAACAAGGACAGTCTTAGAGACAGAGCTTTAGGTGAACAAACAAAAAAACCCAGGGCTTTGCCCTGGGAAGCTTGACCCCAGGTAGGTGTTGCATGCTCTGGCAGAGCTCCGCAGGAAGAATGACTCAGCAGGGTTGCCAACATCTAAATACTCCTTTACGGGAGGCTATTTCGCTATGAACTCATCATCTCTCTCAGTTTTAAATTTGAAACGCTCTGTTCTTTGTGTTGTATTCAGCACCCTGTATCTTCACTCAACCCAACAAAACAAGAGGCCAGACTCTACCGGTCTTTCTCTCATGGGAGCTGTCTAACATGTGGCATCAGCCCTGGGAAAATACTGTGAACCTGACACTGATGTGCACAAGGGACAGAGAAACAGCAGGATGAATCATCTAAATTCACTAATTCTTAGTAGATTTTCTCTGCTGGAAAAGTGATTTAGCTAATGGCTTACTGTATTTTTCACGTGTTTATATTCAGTTAGCTCCATATAATCCTGGCACCTGATTTTTTTTTAATCTCTGCCTATATATATATGTATATCTCTTAATTTCTAAATCTACTCGCTGCTAATGACTTAACTGCACTCTTCTAAGGTCCTCATAAATCCATAGCAAAACAAGGTCCTTTCTGTGAAATTCAATAGAATTATCTACCTCAAGCCCATGGCAACAAGCCTGTAGCTTTCTTATTGAAAGAGGAGAAAAAAAACCAAACAACCTATTTTGAATCTCAGATCCTGAGATAAGAAACAAATAACCCTCCCAAAAAAACTGTAAAAGGCTCCCTTTTACTTTAGATACTGAAAATTAGCCCTTGTCAAGCCAACATGACAAGTTATTTAGATATAACAGAACTGGATTTTCTGTGTTTCAATGTTTACATTCTTAGAGCTCTCCCAGGAGAAAGCTATCCCACTCAACAGATTTATTTTTTTCCCCAGCTTCCTGGTAGACAGTAGGTTAGTTTTTTAGTGCTTCTGGCCACTTGGTGTTTATGTGAGCCATGGAGTAGGAGACAAAAAGACAGACTCATAGTATGCTTATAGTTTAAGTTCTCATTAACTTGTTTGTTGACTTTACCAAACTTAACAGCCCTCAAAATAAACATTTAGCTTATTTTGATTGTGGGAAACAAAGTATGCTTCAGGTCAGGAAGAACTAGTAATTACAGCATTGCTGGTTCAGAGAGAGGATGAGCCCTTCAGAATGACGACCAGGACAGCCAGCTTACGAGCACCATCGCTCAGAGAGAGTTTCTAACAGTCTCCTTGACTTAACACAAAGCAAACAGAGGTCCTCTCCCCACTTCCTGAAAATCCCCCTATGCCAGTCCTGGCAATCACTGGAGTCTCCTGTAAGCCAATCCTGTCCACTAACCTGGCCAAAAATCAACCCACTAAAGCAAGCAAATCGCCTTCTGGGTGAGGAAAGGAGCAGAGGAGGGGAGAAGGGACTGAAAACTCTCTTTTAGCTATGGCAGTTTGTTAGATCTGCTCAAGCATGATGCATAACTTCAGTCTTAATCCACGTGGCAAATTTTTCCAGGATAGTATTAGCTGAATCATGGTACTAACCACTCTCCTACCTCATCAAGAGTAGGATACTGTTGTACCTGTAACTCTAACATGATTCTGGAATCATAGAAGGCTTTGCCACACCGGGAAGGAAAATTATATACCCCTGCTGCCACCAGCGATGTCTAAACCCAACTCTCACATGTATGGCCATGGCCTTGAGGGATTTTCCCATGTTTTAAAAAAATTCTGTTTCACCTTTCAAACCAAGACCATTAAGAACTGCTTCCTGAACAAATTAAAGGCCAGGGAAGCTTGGACAATATTGCATTGTTTTGTATTTCTACTTTCGAAGTAGAATTACAAGAGTTCCTTACCAGTGTTCATTAGAAACACATTCCTAGAAGTAGGGATCCATTTGTAGGTCAGTGAGCAGCACTTGCACACAGGCAGATTCCTATGTCAGAAGCTGTTCTCCTGAAGCTAAAGCAGTACAAAGTAATAATGCACTGATAAGCACTAAGCAAATCATTAAAAATTAGTTTCTTCTAAGGTAAATAGCATTAACATGCAGTGGGAATTAGATATGCCTGTTGTTTAATCATCTTGGAATCAAACCAAAAAAAAAAACCCAACAACTTACAAAAATTATTTGACAAGTACATACAGGCAATGTGACAGTGTTTAAGATCACCATGGTATCTGACTGCAACGCTGCCGCAATGACAGTGACAGCAAGCCAGAAATCTGGAGGTGTTTCAAATGAGACAGGCTCCGAAGCTCCCTTTTAGATTCTTATTTCCTTGGGTGGAAAAAGAAAGGGGAGGCAAGTGCATAAAGAAAAGATATTCTTGGTGTTACTGCTACCTGAGAGAGGTAAAAAAGATAGTTATTTCCTTTAATCCTCAGAAAGCCTAATGATGATGATTGTGTTCAACGTCCCCGAGGATGAAACAACTCCACAATGATGCAGCTTACACTAATAAACAATTCAGTACTAAAAAACCAGTATGTACCCTGAGAGAGGTAAAAAAGATAGTTATTTCCTTTAATCCTCAGAAAGCCTAATGATGATGATTGTGTTCAACGTCCCCGAGGATGAAACAACTCCACAATGATGCAGCTTACACTAATAAACAATTATTAGGGAGTATGTACTCCCTCCCCTCAAAACACTCCCTTAACCTAGAAATTCTAAGAAATTAAATGCTATAGAAGTAAAATCTTTGAAGATACACAAATATAGTATACAACAGCATCTTTGTAAGGTTAGGATTGGGACTGGTCGATCATAAGCATGACATATGGGACTAACCCATCTCTCGTCCACATCCAGAAGGAAGTGAGGAATTTCTGCTTCCCTGCACTCCTGTGAGGAAGGAGACAAACAAAGCACACTGTGGACAGGGAAGAGCTGCTGTGGCAAATATTTAATGCAAACAGTAATTTTGATAATGAACTAGCCAATGATAAGTGCTGCATTCCCCCTACACTCATCCCTAACACAGAAACAACTGTCCGCATCCCACTCCTGTGCTGGGATACGTAAGAATTATTACCCATGTGTGACATTTTTACTATGACAGATAAAAATAAATCAAGGGGAACATAGCATTGGTATTAACATGAGTAAAGCAGACATCTGCATTTATTTCTTGTGACCACTGGATTTCCATTGAAATAACCAGATTTCTAGCCTTACAGAAACCTCAGCAGAAATGCTCCCTGGGTAGCTCCAGGGCCTCCTCCAACCCTGGAAATTTCCCTTGGTGTCAGTAATTTATACTTTGTTCCCAGCACACCTACACACAGTGATTTGTCAGGGGTGCAGCCTTGTGAGTTTGCACACAAGTTTCCAAAAAAGACAGAAGTCCAAGGGCACGTCTGGTGTTGAGGGGGTGAGTTACAAGAGAACCTGACACATTGCAATGACTCAAATCACAGAGAAGATTTCAGAGGTAAGAAGAAAGAGGAGACAAAGTGAAGAGCAGGAAAAGCCAGAATAGCTTGTTATACACAGATGTTCATGCAAATGGAAGGCTGCATATGAAACCAAATATATTCAAAATTTACCAGGGTCATGGAGATACGGCATTAGCTTTGTAAAGCACGACTTTTTCTGCCCATGAGCACAGCGCAGCACTTACTGCGCATGAAGGCAACTTCTCTGGTGATGCAGCACATCCATAATGCTAAGACACTTCTTCTGTTTAGATTCTTACACTGTCACTTTAATACCCCAAAATGCCCTAGAAGGACATGAAAAGGTCCTCCTGCTTATGCGGAAATATAGACTGTATACGTGAAGCACTTTGCTTTGATCCATAAAAGCCACATCTTTTCCTCAACATCTGACTCATTGCTTTCTACCTGGTCTGTCTCTAATCAGTACCAGCCAAGTCTAAAGTCTAAACGCAAATCTGCAAGACAAAGATACATTTGTACAGAGGAGAGAGAAACTATGGACAAAACGCATCTTCATAAAGAGATTTGAGCGTGTTTGTTTTCAGCACAAAAAGTCATGTTCCATCCACTTTGGTGACCCAACCCTAGCCTCCGACAAAAATATCATCGAGTGTCAACAGGATGCTGGGCTTTGCATTAACAATGCTCATAGTGTGAAATATGTTTACCACTAGGGAAAGGAAAAGAAAAAAAAACCCATCTATTTCCGTATGCAACATACAGAGCTAGTCTTCTGTAAATAAATGGACCCATTTGTTAATGTATGTCAAGCTTCAGTTCCCAGAATTTATTTTCAAGTAAGTCCAACTCAAAAGTAAAGGTCTAAAGAGGAAGACTTTTGTGCAGGCTACAAACAGATGACAGATGAAATAGAGGGGGGAGGAGGGAAGAGATGATGACCCTTTGGTTTGCTGATATTTAATGAGACAACTGAAGACTTCATCCAATGCATGCACAATTGATTCTTTTGGTAAATCTATTAAACATCTTGAGGGCATCCTGTTTGAAGCTGAGATTGCCACACGATCCACCAGTCCAAAGGGGAAAAAACATCAGAAAGAACCAGTGTCCTCATTTGCCTTAGAACCATATGTCAGAGCATGAGTGTGCAGCATCATTTGTACAGTCTGATGTACAATTTTAATTGCAAGCAGTTTGCATATCTTCATGGCAACTACAGCTCACTTAAAATGCAAATATGCTTACTTTTAAACTGCCCTCTGCCCAATCCCAGCACTACTGCTAATCAAGTCTCCAGGGTAATAAGCCTGGGTTGTGTTCATGTGTATCTCAACTAGCAAAACCGATTCTCAGTGTAATCATCATCATGAACAAAATCACACAGCTGATATATAAACTTACCATATAAAGCTCATTATTTAGAATACATTAGAATATGCAGGTGCCAAGTAATTCCTACATGCTCTGTCCTTGTTTTTAAAGTTTTACTTTGATATTGCAGTTCACTAAATCCACAGGAGAACTACAGAAAAGAAATTTCATGCAGAGTTTCAAGTGATGATTTCATACACTGCTTAAAAAAACCCAAACCAAAATAAACAAACCACACACAACCCCGAGAACATAACTTAATCTATTCACAACTTCCTAGAAAAATAAGCTCTGCCACAGAGCAAGAAGAACGCACTGTTTCCATAACAGCACTGGTCTCGGTACAGTAATGTAGAGAGACAGCACGTGGAGACACCTTGCAAACCTGAACCTTCCCCAGGACAGCATCCATACTTTTACTCGGCCGTGGGCAGCTTTGACCTGAGACAGTTTATGGCCCTCTGCTGTGCTGCACAACTCTGAAAAAGACAAAAAAACTTAGGTAGCTCTGCTGAAATGAAACAAATAACCAAGTCTGAGAGTGAGGAGACAACCAAGGGGATGAATAGAGGGAGAAAAGAGGCAGATCAGCACCCTGAAGGTGGGGGGACAGAAGGGAAAAGAGGAGAAGCAGAAGAAATGAAAGTGGAACTGCCAGAGAAAGTCCAAAGAGAAACTTGAACACAGCGAGGAACACACTGCTGCTGCTGCTGCGAGGTGACGTGCATCTCAGGACCTGCTGGAGTCTGAGCCCCACCCCCCCAAGACTCTGGCTTGGGCAACTCTGCTAGAGGCTCCTACTCCTGACTGACCCTTCTTGAGCAGTCCCCTGTTTAGCAGCTAATCCTGGAAATACTCCCCTGTCTACCAGCAAGCCAATGCCTGGGCAATCTTCAAGCAATCGCCTATAATTTAGAAAAGCAGCAGAGTATCTTAAAAGCAAATCCTGCACATCGACATGCCACACGTTGAACGATCTACAGATGTTCCAAAGAAAACGACCTTTCTGCCCTATCAAAGATGACAGATGCTTCCTTGGACAAATACAGCCCAACGCTAGTTGTTTTATAACGTGCTTCCTGCCTAGCAAAATACACACTTTAGCCAAGAAAAAATATAAGGCAGCACCTGCCCAGGGTGTATTTCAGTCGCAGGTGGGCAGGCTCTGGTTTCCAAAAGCCCAAGTGTGTTACACCTATCCTACCATATCAGTGTAATTTGGATTTTTCTGCATGATTGCCTACTCCCTTAGCCTGAGAGTCACCTTACTGAATAGAGTGCATACAATATAATCATATGATTACATTTCACTATGTATAAAATGCTATTGCTTCACACTTCAAAATTTGCAAAAAGGAAGATGTTAAGAAAAGGATGAGGCTGGATAATACGTACACTCGCACAGAGCCCACGTCCCTGGGAAAACCAGTTCAGATAAAAGGCAGCATTTGACTTGGGTTTTAACAACAGGGAAAGAAGAGAGAAGCACTAAAAGCCATTTCACAGATTTTGGATGGGGAGGTATTAATATTCTGCTCCAATATACCTCCATCTCATATTTTCTTTGGCCGGAAGAATCCCACTAATATTTTCTCCAGTGGCTTATGAATATCACGAGTGTTCTGCCTTTGTTTGCATGCAACCATTAAGTAAACTTATTTCCCCACAGTTCCTGTGTGCATACAGGAGGTCCAAGCCAGGATTTTCTGTGTGCATATTCTCAAGAAACTCTTTCCAACCCCATTCTTAAAAACTGTATTAAAGAAAAACAAGCACTACAGCACAAAATTATCAAAATGGCAAGAAAATGGCAGAATTACAATTGCCAGGCAACCTTAAATAACCTCCTGTCCTTTTGCATATGTGCTGTAACACAGGCTGCCATGACAAGATCCAATACTACTTATTTTCCAGCTGAACTCCATTGCAAGCAGTGCCCAGGCAATGAATCGGGGCTCTGTAGCGAAGCAGGCTGTGGGCTGCCTAGGCTTACCCGCATTGCAGAAGCTAGAACAAGCGGAACGAAGCAGATGGGGAGCTGCAGGAAGAGAAAAAAGGATCTTATGGTTAAAGCAACCGAATGATAGCCTGGAGAACTGGGCTGTGCCTTTACAGGAAAGCCCATGAAACGGCAGGCAAGTCACACCAACAATGTTTTTCCAGGTGATCACTCACTGTGTGCTCCCTGTTTTCTCTGGGCCCAGTCTGAGGCTCCTGGGGTCTGGTTTGCAGAAGGACTGATGTCCATCACAGTCATGGGGGTGCAATCAGAAACGTACACTGGCTATACTATCAAGGCCCAGCGCTCTGGGAACTCAGGGTGAGGTCATTTTCAAACTGGGGGACCCAAATTAGTGGATATCCTTACATTTCTGTTCTCTGCCCTCAGATTGTATCCTTGAAATGGGAATTATAATACCATCATAACTGATTATAGCTATTCATTTGTGATATTTTTATGGCAGTAAGATGGTTTGCATAGGAGCCTCCAAAATAATAAATACTATTAAAATAAACCATGAAGAAATTAATAATTTTCTATTCAAAGCACACTGAAAAGGAATGTTAAATAAATAGAGAATGAATGAAGAAGACAAAACTACTTAGCAGCACCCTTTCAACAAACCCCTTATTATTCTGGGCAGTGAATGAAACAAGAGACCATGTGGGAGAGAAAACAAACACAGAACCAGAGCCAAGCAAAGGGCATACAAGAAAGGAGAGTGCAGAGGAGCCGCGCTCAAGCAGGGAATGGTGCCAAACGGGGAAGGAGATGAGAACGCAAAGGGAGAGCCCTGGTGACAACTCCCTGCCCAAAGGAGAAAGTTCTGTCCTCCGAGTGGAGAGAGGGTTGTTGGACGCTGCTGTCACTTCTTAGGACAGGAGATCACGAGCCAGGCTGACCCAGAGCACAGCAAGCATTTGAAGTCACGTGCAAGTTCCTGGCCGACAGCAAATTTCTCACACTCTGTTTGGACATAAAAGTGCCTGCAATACTCAGCCCTCTGGCCCGGTACTCTGGTTGCTCTCCTGAGAGAAAGGTATGAGTTGAAATCTCTCCTGGGAGCCAGAAGAGCTTGGGGGGAGCTCTGCACATTGTCATGCAAACAGGGGGTGCAAGAAACACACAAGAAGAGACAGGAGGAACAAGGTTGTGTTGCGGGCACAGCATCACACCTCTGACAGCCCTTTCCAAAAATCCTCTTGCAGAAAGCAATGACTGACAAAAGCAACATCCAAAGCTCTTTGAAATAAAGTACTGCCTGTGCAGAGCAAGTCTCTAGACTCACTACATGCAGTTTCCTTACCAGCTAGCTTCTGCACGAGGATGGTGGCAAACCAACATCCCCCCAGACAATCCCAAGGGCATTGGGATATGGCAGCATTGTCCAACCCCCCAAGAACCTCAGCCAAGCTCTCCTCCAGCAGCTCTGGGGAACAGTCTCCTTCAGAGGTGAATGAGTCTTTTTGATCTCCAAGCTCTGTGCCTGGAAAAACAAGCCTTTTTTTTTTTTTTTTTTTTTTTTTTTTTCTCCCCAGAGAGAGACGCTTCAGGTCCTTGAAACTGATCCATTTGTCCACCGTCTTTCAAATCCTTGGCCTCAGCTGGGGTATTGTCTTTCTTCTGTTTATTTTGCCCTAGCATCCACTAAGCTTGATTCAGTGTGTGTGCAGAGGAAAACGTTATGACCCAAAGTACCTTGGTCACACATTGTATCCAGACCATGATGATATTTTAGTGCTCTTGGATCACTGCCTATCAGTGCCATTAACTGCCATGCATAGCATCTGGCATATTTAAACCTGTAAGTACTTCTGCTCTGCAAATTTAATGGTTGTTTAATACAACTTTTTAAAAAAAGAAACACACATTTGAAGAGGGCTTCTTTATCCTTTCATTTATATCTTGCATTAATTTTACCCCAAGAATTTTGATTTAATGCAAATGCAGGTCTCTGTCACCCAGCAGCCTGCACTACTTTGGCTGACAGAGTTTAACAACATTCACTTGACTGCTGTTCCCCTGGTACAAGTGGAGGAGCTGCCTTTCTCTTCTGTTTTTACCTCCTAGAAAACAAAGGGTGAGGCAGTTTGCCTCACCTGCCCTGAGCTGAACTAAGCAACAAGGTTTTATCCATACCGTTCATCTGAGAAGAGTGGTTGTTAAGCCATCATTAACCAGCTTGTGCCTCAGACAAAGGGTGGGATCTATCTCACCAAACTTCAGGCCCCTAGAGCTGAGCTAGTAATGCTTCCTTTCCTTCAGGAGACAGTTGAAATCGATGCTTTGAGGGAATAGTCCAAAGCAGACACCTGAACTGAACCAGATCTACTGCTCCCTCAATCAGCCTGGGTTTCTCCACATGCTCCCTGGTGAGCTCCAGGTGACCAGCTGGATGCAGACGTGGCTCGTTGCTCAAACCCCAGTGGTGGCGACCCAAACACCACAGGGCAGCAATGGCAAGGAAAAAAGCCCAAGCTTTACTACACACAGAAGTGGACTGGATTCAATCAGTACCTTTTCTCTTCTAGTGGAAAGGGACAGTAAGAAGAGAAACAACATGGGAAGATGCTGTTGCCAGTGCCTGCACCTTCAGTGAAAGAGAGCTCATGAATCAACAGCTCTTTCTCACGTCCTCACAGCAGTAGGTATCGCAAAAGCCAATTCTGTCAAGTCTCATGTTTGTTCTCATTGTATAATCAAGATATTTGTAGGCAGGAACAGGTTCCAGTCTAATTAAGTTTGATCAGACTTGAGCTTTTTTCCCAGACAGTCACACTTTATAGCCGTCTCTGAGCATCATAGTGGTATTTACTGGGAAATGCAAGCGCTCCATTTCCATAAAAGCAGGCAGTTTAAAATTAGCTGCAGCTAACTCAAAATGACGGCTTAGAGCAGAAATGTAATTTTCTGAAAGCAGTTATTGGTTCTGAACATGATGCACTGCACTCATGATCTGTCATGCCTCATTACTCCAGACCAAATAATTCAGGCCAGTGTAACTGGATATGTTAGAGACTCTCCTCAATGCCGACTTCTTATAAGATGCTGCCTTCCAGGCTGAAGTCTTAAAAAAAAAAAAAAAAAAGCCATTATCAAACTCATTTTCTCAAGTCCTGTGGCATATTTACAGGTTAAATGGAAGGAATATTTTTTTAATAGTTCTTAAAGCACAGCTCCACTTTTGAGAGCGATTCAACAGAATGGAATCAACTGACTTAAAGGTTTATTGCCTGTAAGCATTGAAATATCACTTCAGAGTTTTAAAGAAGCAGACATTATAGCAGCTTTGCATGTTCAACCAAGATTCAGAAGCTGTCAGAGAATTTATGCTAATTCCAGTAGTAATTTACAAGTATCTCATTTGGTTAGGCCACTGCAAACTAAATACAGGGAGAGCACGTCCCTGATTTGCATTGGTGGAGCTTAGCCATATTTGAACAGAGGGAAACTTTGTTCTTTCCATCTTGTATCTGCCCATCTAGCCCCACATAACGTGGTTTGGGAACTCATATTACAATGCCATAATCTTCACTAAGTCTCCATTGGCGCAATTCATTACAATTAAATCATTAGGAATGTGACGACGCATACAAGGTGGACTAAAGTTCAGCACAGAGGTCCTTTGATTGTGCAGGGTCAGAGTAAAAAGTACTACAATCTTAGTTTTGCCACTAAAACATGAGGTTTTATACCTTCCTTGTGACTTCAGGATTTCTTCTCTTACAAAGTGGCATCATTCATCTGGTTACTTTTAAAAATGGGACTATATTTCAAGCATTTATTAACCAAATTAAACATATGCAATTTAAATTATGCTTTCGTTGTCTTATTAACATATTAATGAATATACATCAGCGAATTGAACTAAAAATATATCGAAGATTTGCATGCCTGATTATCTTTGTGGAGTTTTGCAACTGACAATCTGAAAGGAGGACAGAAAAAACCCCAAACTTGTGTCAAGGTCTGTGCAAAATTACAGCTTAGAGAGGTTCCTTAATGAAGGGGTTGTTTTTTATCTTTTATAAACTAAAATGAGAATCTCTTTCTAAATGAAGAGGACTTGCTCTTGGAATTATGTTCAAAGTAGTCATTTCCTCAACTTTTAAAGCAGTAAATAGGTCTTAACCGAAAGGACTGCCAGTAGTCTCCTTCCAACCATCTCCTTTCAGAGAAAAGAAGGGAAACTTATGCTCCAACACACTACCTCAGTATTTTCAAAACAAGCAAAAAAGGAAAAAAAAAAACCCAAAACAACAGAGGCACACAAGGAAACAGGGAAAGCTATTTTGATAATGAAATTGTTGAAAGCAATCAACTTTTTGTAACTATTGAATGAAAACATAACCAACAAACCAGTTTGTTAAAGCTGTGACTAAGTCAGGACTCGCTTGCTGTTCAGTTCTACTCCTCGCTGTTCCCATACTTCTCACATCCCTCCAGGCAACTCAGCCAAGCCTGTGGTTCAGCTTGCTGTATTTCCCACTTAATATTAGAGAAAGTAATTGGACAAGTAATAAGACAAGTATTTCAATCATGTTTCTCATTAATGACTGTCATGAATGTGCACAGCTGTGAAATTTTCTAGACACAAAGAATACTAATGCTGCTAAAATACCAAGACTCCTCTGTTCTTGCAATCTTAGCAACTTCCCACCACCAGACACCATTTCAGATCACTTCCAAATCAGACACCTTTTTCACAGTTCTCCAGATTAAGTCTACAATACCAAACTCATCCAACAGCCTTGTCTCTCATCTTCTATTCCTCCTCCATTCTTTGAAGAAAAGATGGCACTTTGGAGACATTATCCTTGGCACTCAAGGAAAGCTGCTTTACTTTTCATGTTCAAGAGACCACTAGTTAGGATTTAAAATATATGATCCTTTGAGCATATATGTTTAAATGAGCATTTTTTTCATGGCAAGACAGAGTTTCTTTTGTTCAATTTTGTCCTCACCCTGTCCCTTCAACAAATTGATCCAGACTAAAAATAATCTGGTAAAAAATAAAAAGGGTGGGAACAAAAAAAAAAAAATTTGGACTTAACCAATTTTGACTTTCAACTCTGTAAATGCATAACTACTGGGGCAGCGCAATGGTGAGAACCAGTGGCAAAGGTCAGGAACTCTTTAGGTCCGTGTCACTGCAAGAAAAAGACCTATAACACAAAACTACCATGTAGACACAAAGGTAAGATCACCATGGCAGTTCTATTTACTGCCTTCCTTTCAGTCAACATTTTTAACATGATGAAGCAAAGGCCAGTGTACTAAGGTGCACCTGTAAGATAAATCCATTTAATATGGAGGTGAGTGAACCTGCAAATACAGATGAAATGTTTCAGCTGCTTTGGTGCAAACTCCCATCAGTCATCTGCTGACAACCTGACCTCTGCAACATGGAAGTTGGTTATCTACAAGAAGAGCCTTGTTTCATACAGTCTTAATTCACTCTCTTGGGAAGGGGCATGAACCTCTCCCAAAATTTCTTTGCTGGCATCTAGAAGTCTCTCGGTACCACTGCTAGTAGTATAAACTATGCTGCTAGTAGTATAAAGTGATAGCAGCAGCAACATCTTTTGAGAGTCTGCTTTTATACAGACATGGCGCTAGTATTCCAAGCATTTCACATGTTGATTAATGACATTTCTGTACAGGAAGCTCATAAAGCCTCAGCATTAACGCTCAGTTACTGACTGCCAAGGACAGTTTTGTACACCAACAAATTCCAGCAGCTACCAGTGAAATCCCTCCATTAGAGATTTTGTAAATGGAATGATAAGAAGAAAAGGAAGGAAAAAAAGGTGATGTTTATCTTTTTCTTCGTTTTTAACTAGGACAAGACACATGAGTGCACTAGAAGGACCGAAAGCCACAGCTTGCTACAAATTAGAGGAGAAATATCTCCTTGATAAAAAGATTATACCAAGAACTGCTTATGAATTGCATCCTTCTGTTGCCCATGCCTTCTGCTACCTAATGTATTAATAGAACTACTCACCACGTGGAAATTAAATTTGTGAAGAAAGGGGAAAAAACAAAGCTGCTG
Source organism: Podiceps cristatus (assembly GCA_000699545.1). Lineage (NCBI taxonomy): Eukaryota > Metazoa > Chordata > Aves > Podicipediformes > Podicipedidae > Podiceps > Podiceps cristatus. The sequence continues at coordinate 15,640 of KL287294.1, read as the reverse complement.
GCAGATAACATACAAGCTTCTCAGAAGAAATGACACAGGTTCACTCTCCCTCAAAAAGTAAGACATACAGATAAACACAGCAAGTTTAATGGTACGATTTGCAGTGATTTTGCTTTGCTGTGTGCTGTCGAGGGGTTTTTTTGTTGGATCAGTTCTTGTAGAGCCCAAGCTGGAGTCTAGGTTTATATAGGTATATATTTAATTTTATATATATTTAATACAGGATAGAGAGAATCCAAGGGATTAAGCAGCAAAGAAGGGTGAGACTTGCACGTTTCTCCCCAATTACATGTCAGCGTTCCAATTTTATATCTTCTGATACCTTCTCCTGCAGCAGCTCTTCCTAATTAAATTAGGAACCTGTTCTTATTTACATCCCTGCTAATATTTGGGGAACTCAAGAGAGACCATGACAAACCAGGAAGGATCTCCAAAGCGCTTTTCAGCAGTGATGTGGCATATTGTCAGGAGCGGGAAGGCTGGCCAACTGGCAAAACAACAATTTAAATGTACTTGGCCAGGCTAGGCCTGTAAAAACAAGACGCTTTGTCAGCCAATGCAGCAGGCACTTATGTTCATAACAACATTTTTTTTTTTTCCCTGAGTTTTCTAAGAACAAATTACTTGCTAATGTTGACATCCAAGTCCTCTGAAGAATGCAGATGGCCAGCAATACTGGAACCAAGATGTAAAGAGGCCAGTTGTTTTGATTTGCTGTATACAGACTCCCCAGCAAAGAAATACCACTTTTTTTTTTTTTTTTTGAGACTGAAGTATCACTTTTTACTTTTGTTAAAAAGAAGATAGCAGAGATTACAATTTTTGGTCCTTCAACCATGTTCCCCTGCCTTGAAGTCCTTCTAGGGTAAATATATTTCCATATATATTTATCTCCTCTGCCCTCCAGCAGTGACCCAGGCCAGGCCATGTGCTCTGAAGAAGGCAAAAGCTCCGACTAGGCTTGTTTAAAGAGCAGGGTCACGCAGCCAAATCATATCAGTCTGCAGGTGGCATTTTGTGCAAATGCAATGTTTTAATTTGCATATTTGTAGTCAATCTCTATACAACTCCATGCCCCACGGTGGTGGGGGACTGCATTAACAGTGGAGTCATCTGTGACTGTTTAGAGGACAGCAGTAATGCAACCTTCATGTTCACACTGTTCTGCCAACCTACTTCACACCAAGCAATTCCTTTGGTGATGGGGAGTATGCAATTTAGGGTCTCTGAATTACACAGTTAATGCAAAGTGAGGAAGAAGCACAAGAAACTCATAACCATCCTCTAAGCTCATTAGTGGCGTGGGAACCTTCTTGTTAGACAACAGAGACAGAGCTGTGGATGTTTTGAAGCTCATCAGCCATCTTTGCTTCCAACCTCTGCAGTGTGTTCTCTTAAAACAGTGACCTTTTTTTCGTGCCCCCTCAACACAACATTCAGTGTCACAGTTCTCAAACAACCATTCTCAGTCTGCTGAAACCAAACCCGATTTCCTGACCCAGAAGCTGAAGCATGAAGACTGAACTAAAACATAAAGTACAAAAGTAACAGAAACACACTCTTAGCTCAATCTTCCATGTGAGGTTCGGTGAATAGAGAAGGAATTGAAATGGATTAAACAAATTAAATCATCCTTTTCACTTGGAAGTCTGTGGGCTAAATGCTCAGGTCTGTTGTGGTGGAGACCCTGACTGTATGTCTGATCGCAGTGACTATCCAGCTTGAGTCTCGAAGATCTCAAAGTGTGCAACGTCACAAACTCTCAGGGTAATCTATCCTACAGCTGCAGGAATAGCAAAGAAAAGGTTGCAAAGCTATAAAAATGCTTTCAGTAGAGGAGCCAGGATTAGGACTGAGGGCAGTTAGCTAAAGGTATAGTGCCAAAGGAGTACCAACTGCTTCTGGGGCAAGGGAGCTGGTAGAAAAACTGGTCAAAGACTTCCAGAAAAGCCATGATCAGACAGGGATAACATAGGGATGATAAGCAGAAGAAAGGAAGTACAGGCTGTTCTGATTGATTTGTAAATGTGGAGGGACAATTCCTGAAAAAGGCGTAGCTGAGTGATGAAATTACTTTGCTGGAGACAATTTGCAGCAGACAGGTCTGTTGAAGCCAGCTGCCCCCAGTTCCAGCCTCGTCATGGTCTATACCCCAAGGCTGCAGTAGACAGCTCTGGAGGGTGTTTCATCAAAGCTACACATTTCATCACTGTATGAGAATGACAGATTGATGTTAGATTGCAAAATACTTGTTGATCACATGCGATACGTAACAGACAGCAAGTTCCCTGTCATCATGTACAAGACGTCAATATATCTTCTGAGAAGGTAAAAAATTTCAAGGGTCCAGGACTGAATCTGAATTTAGGCAGCTGATAGGCAGTAAATATGCATCATTATGATAACATCTATCTTCATACAGCTCACCTTCAATTAATCTAGGATTCTCCCCATAATATCCTGAGCTTGGATACCATAAAAAAAAATTTACATCTAGCTTTAATTGTTCTATTTAACTACTTCAGCAAATCCAGTTCCAGAGTAAAGAGAGTTGACAAGGAGCATGTGTGTGTGCATATACATGTGCGCCCATATGTGTGTATACAAGGTGCAAATAAACAGGATGGATACTGTTAATAACACTAATTGTAAAATATCCTTGCTTCTTATAAGATGAACAGATGAGGTACTCATCAAAATACAGTGAAATATATACAGTGGAAAAGTGACAATTCAAGTCAGACAGTTATTCAGTATCTCAATTTAATGCTCTTATCTCCATAACATATTACACCTAAAAATTCCAACAGCCACAAATAACAAAGTTCTCTCATTCACCAAATTTCACTTTGCTTTCAGGAGAAGGTGACAAGAAGTGAACTGTTGAAGCAAAGGACTACAGAGTGCCATGCAGAGAATTAAGGAAATAACTTAAATCAGTCATCTGTGTTCCAGTTTTCTCTGTGCTGAGTGACCCGTTGCCCTCTCTGGTTTTTATTTGCTTTTGTACTGTACTGCCTTATGTAACTGTTCCCTTCAGCTCATAAATTTCCAAGGTGAACAAAAGCTCAAGTGATTACATTTGGCTTGGCCACAAAGGCGATTTTTTTCCACTAACTTCTACTTACTGGGTTTTATATTTTTAATCACATAAAAGTATTAAGCCCATTGCAGTTAAGGTGATCAATTCGGCTTCTAAATGCCCATGCTTTCCCATTTTTGACCGGAACGATATTTCTGATAATGTTAATAACTAGAGAGATTAAAATGGATTAAGGCTGGAAAGGGAAAAACGTTTAGTGGTTGTTTTTCCTTTCCCTTCGCAGATCAGGCTACCCTTATTTTGGTTCAGGTACCTAGAACTGCTTTTCATCTCCCTAAGCATCGCTTTGCCCATGCCGATATCCTACAAAAGGCATTCTGTCTTTTCAGTATAGATCCTACATAAAAAGGACTGGAAGTCCATTATCTGAAGTTATTTTCAGTGATAGCTTTGAAGCAGCCTGACCTGGAGTCACACAGAGGCAAAAGCAAGTGCAGCCATAATCCATCCTCCCTATAGCATGAGTTTACTCATGATGTTTTCTTGATCTGACCTTTCTTCAGCGGTGAAAGCTATTGCTGGAGATAACCACAGCCTAGGGAAACCAAGAGACTTGTGCTTACAAAAATGTGCAAAACATTAAGAGATCCTCAGCAGCACTCAGTCTGTAATCCTTGCAAAGTAATGAGATTTATAGAAGCTAAATCCTAAGGTTTTTTTACTACACTGTGAAAGCATGTTCCATGTCAATACTTGTCAATGCATGTGAATTCAGCTTAGCATTTGTTTATAGCACAGCTGATAAAAATTTCAACCTAAATTTGTGCAGAATATATGTAATTAACAAGTCAGAAATAATCTGGATTCCCAAAAGTTTACTTTGAGATCTACTTCGCTCCTTCCCAGAACATGAAAAATTAAATTTTCATAGTCACACAAACTAAAAGTTAATCAAATTTCAAGCTCCAGACCTTCAAAATCCTGGTAGCATTTTACCTCCCACATACAGCACATGACAATTGTCTACATTCATTATGCATTCTTTCCACATCTGAATTATCAGAATTATTACCTGAATTGTTATTATTTTCTCTAAATTACCAGGGTCTAGACCCAGCCATTAGCAGAGAGCAGATTTGACATACCTAATGTAAACTGTGAGCTGACAGTTCTTACCTTTTCAGTATCAGATGAATTCCTACACTGGCAAAGGATCACTTCATCTAGTAAGTCATTTCATCAGAAAGTATTTATCTCACTGGTGAGACTTTAAAGTGATAATCAAAATATAGTCAGAACTATCAAATATTAGATTTTTCAATTTATCAAAAGTCTATTACTAATGCTTGCTCATTTTTTAAACTAAGATGTTTCTTTTACATGAAGATACATATCCCTGGTGATTTCAGACTTCAGCATGAGAGGCTGCTGTATGCCCTTAAATTTGAAAGAAATGATCCTAATTTCTTAACTTATACAGTGGCTATTAGTATTTGCTATGTAGTAGTATTTACATATACAATTAAATAAGTCTTATGAGACCTCTGTCAGGCAGATGGTTTTAAAAAAGGAAAGAGAAGAGATATACAATATTTTTGGGGGAAAAAAACCTCTAATCCATAATCCTGATGTGAATTCCTCAGGTCCTTCTGGGAAAAATCCTGCAGTGGAATCACAGACTTCATGTTAAATTAGGGCAGAAAATACTCTTTGCTCATAAAACATATTTAACATCCCACAAAACTCCAATAAAAGTGCTATTACATGGACTACCAGTATCTTAAAACACTGAGAAGAAATGCATGGGAAATTACCCACTCTGTAAATAAGTTCAAGCATAAAACCCGAGAGCAAATACTCAGGCTAATCTATAATGTTTGATCAGTCTGAGATATTAAACTGAAAAATATATAATGCTGCAAGAAAGTAAAACTTATTGGCAAATCAGCCCTGAATACTAGTGGGAAGAACACAGCCCCAAGGGAATGGCACATCTCATAAGGAAAGTAACACGACAAAGTCCATAAAACAAGTTTAAATACATCTTAATGCCAAGCCCCAGTGCAAAACCACTGCTTTTGTTTTCTATGAACGACAAGGTCAGATATAAATTTGTGGCTGAAATCTGCAGGTAACCTAATGTTGTGCGGCAGCGACCATTCACCCTATGGAGCAGCATTAATGCAGCAGGGCAGCAAGGGCACGAGAAGGGCGACTCTCCAGCTCACTCCACTGTCCCTCCTGGCAGATCCGCATCCGGTTGAAATTTCTTACCAAAAGAGCTTTACAGTGATGCTCAGAGAGGGAGAACCAGATTAAAAAGGATGTAAAGAAGGGGGCAGGGAGCTACAGATGTTTTAAGAGAAAGCCAGCAAGGTATAGAGATATAGGAGCATAAAACCATTGTGCAAAAGAAAAGATAGGCTGTTCAAAAGGAAAGAATGGACTGGCAGTGATGAGCACTAAATATCACGAACAGATGAAGGCGAACGCAGGCTAAAGTGCAACTGCTTTAGGATTTTATTTTTAGTCATATTGTTAAAGAAAATGGGCTTTCAAAGCCAAGTAATTCATGGCTAGCATGTTCATCTGCCTTTAACTGGGATGTATAAAGACTACATCAGCAGCATAAAAGAAACTTTAAATGTCACTGTATAATCTTTACTGAAGAAGAGTCCAAACCGCAAGCTACAGATCCTGAACCAAACTTCCCGAAGTCTGGAACACCAGCATTTCTGACTTTATCTTTAGAAGTGTTTTTAAGAGCACTTAGAGGAAAGGGTTAGTTTTTTTCTATTATCAGTAAGAATTAATTCATGCAAGTTGCAATGAATTCTCAAACCCAGAAACATCTCTCTTCCATCAGAAAACATTAATGAAATTTGTCATAATTAATGTAAACTTGGTCTACTGACATCTATGAATCAGTCACATCAAATTCTCCTTTTCTAGCCACACTAGGTCTTACTCATTCTATCCATCATGAAAGAACTGACTGATTAAAATTCAGAGGTGGCAAGCAGAAAGAAAGGTTACTTTTTGAAAAAGAAGGAGCAGACACACCTCCAAACTGCCTGGCCTTCTGCTGGGCAGAGATCTAAATCCAGTCCAGAGACACCGAGAGCAATCAGAGAGACTTTAAATTCTGGAAAGGTACATTTTCTACAGGGTATTTCTTTGCTTCTGTTGAAACATATGAAATATTAATGTCAGTTCATTACACACCAATGCATTTGTATACTTCCCTGTTATCAAGTGTCCAAATGAAAACAGTCTGTTCTGAATAATTTACTCCTGAATCATCAGCCAGCTTTTTTCTACAAATCCAGATCTTTGCTGTTCACCAAATCACATCTATGACTGACAGCGTTTTAGAAAATATGTTCTCTCTATTAAGTTTCCAAAAGGTCCTAGCATATGTGTATTTGATTTGCTACAATAATAAATGGATATAAATGTATTAATGATAAAGTAAAAATACACATAAAGGTTACAAAACATGGTAGTTTTCAGTTTATGGGCTGGATCCACCATGCAAGAACAACTCGTTCAACCTCCAATAGTAAAGTCTCTGTGACCATCTTTCCAGGAGGTCTATCTTTCCAAGAGGTCCCCAAACACATATGGGAAGAGGCTGAGGGCTGGAGGAACTGTTCTGGCAACCCACTTGCTGCTGTTTCGGTCCCAGGGTTTCCCCAGCTCCCCTACCTCAGCCTGTCACACAAGCATGCTGCAGACTGCCTCAGCCAAAAGCCTTGCAGCAGAAAACCTATTTAATCCAAAGCTAAAGACTATGTAAAACCACAACTCCTTAAAATAAATGCCAATTTTGACTCAAGCAGTGACAATCCTAATTACTCCATGATTATTTCTGTAAGTCCTGGGTCAGACCTGCAGACAGCTCACTGTCCTCAGCAAAGGAGACAAAAGTTATGCCTGATGGTAGTTCAAAAAATACACTCACACAACCAATTTCCTTTGAAATAAGAAGCTGCATTGCTAAAATAATTCATTCTGGTTTCGTTGTGGGGCTCTTCGGTAAGAGAAATTACAGTGTCTCAGAAATGTCTATTCTTCCTTCATGTTCACATCCCCTTTCTCTCTCTGCACAGGGTGGAAGAAATACAAATGTACTCGCTGATAGATGTTACTGTAATAATCCATTGCCAGGGAAAAAACAATTTCAAAACAAGAGTCACTAACTACATAATTCCCCTTATGAAATACAACAGTGGTTCTGAGTTAAGGATTTTTAATATTTTTAATGAACATTGTTTTTTTTCCCCATTTGCTCACTAATGTATTCATTCTAATGTACTCGCCATAACTTTTTTTTTTTTTAAAAAAAACCACAACTTTTTCCATTTGTGACTAATTGAATACAATTATTTCCAATCTCAAGATCCTGAGCAGAAAACTCCACTTTTTTGAGACTAGGAAAATACCTAAAACCACACATCATTATTGTATTGGTCACTGCAGAGATACACAAGCTGAAGGTAGAGGGTCAGCACTTAGGAAGAATAAGCTCTCAAAAACTGAGAGGAAAAGTGGACTAACAGAATAACTTCAACAATATATACTGTCTCAGTAGGATCCCAATTTACTTGTATTTTCATTCTGACCTCGGTATAGCCACAATGTTTCAGTTAAAGCATTCAGTCTGCATAGGTATACTCCAGGTGTGTAAATATATATACATATATATACAAGTGTGTGTATGTCTGCGTATATATAATTTTTTTTTTAGGTATACCTAATCTGGGTACTCTTTGCTGTAAATTACTAAAATATTACAAAATCCAAAGAAACTTACTAAATGTTAGCTATTAACATCAAAGCCTCAAAATTAGCTCACGGTATGATTTGCAGTAGCTACTACTAAGAAATGAAGTTTTCAGATTACCTAACACACTGCAGAGAAAAAACGTACCAAATCGAAACACATTTCCTGTCAGAAAGAGGCAGGAAAATTGAAGACGGGAAGCCATACCTTTAGTTGTATATTCACATGATCTATAAAGATTAAAAAGAACTGCAGTGTTCAGCACTGATACAGCTATATAACTCTTCCAGGCAGATTAAGACCAGATTCCATGACGTGACTGGTAAAAAAAATGCACTTGTAACATGAAAACAGGTGTTATGTAAAATAGAGAGGAGTCTTTCCCCTCATTTATCCTGAAATGTAATGGATGCTTGATCATTTATAATTTGTGAACTTCACTCTTTTTCTGCTTTTACTTGGCAGATATTACCTAATTTTAGTATTTGATTAGGAAAAAAAGACCAATGATATTGCAGCGCATGAAATCACATATAATTCATATAATTTTAATATAACTCCTAGTATGGCTGACTTTTTAATTTCTACGTCCTCAGATTTTCCAAGCTTAACGTAAAGAGAGCTGTCGATACACATACAAAGATATAACATAAGCAAAAATTGCATTCACCACTCAGAATGTAGCTTTGTGTCGTAAGATGGACCACAAATTCAGGTACATTAATGGCCTAGTGGTGAAAAACACACTGAGTTGATTTGGATACAGTGAATTCAGCAATAGGTAAAATCTCTCAGCACATATGTAGCTACAACAGATTTATGTATTTTGTAAAAGAAAGCTTACCTGTCCACTTTTCCCCAGTTCCATTTCCACTATTGCAACAGGAGTGTTTATCTGATCGATGTGTCTTGACTGTGACTTCAGATCCACTCGCCAGTTCATGTTTTTCAAGACATTATCCTGACGGCTTTGATTGATCAAGCTCTCGTGGATCTTTATTCGGTGGTTCTTCCAAAATTTTGCAATGACTGCAGCTTGATCTGACGTGATGCCACCTTGTTTTTTGGTTTGTGCGGTGAGAAAAGCCTCCAGCTGATTCAAATCCATGTCTGCTGAAGCAATAAAATAAGAGCAGTAAAAGGGAAAAGCTTGCTCAAAAAATACTCTTTAAGAGTCTACCAAGAAGTCACATCTTTACAGGTTTACAAATACCAGATTTTAAAGAAACAGTGCAAACAGATCGGGGTAATGGAAATAACGACTTTCATTAAAACTCAATTTGCAAGTGCCTACCACTTCTCTCAGATTCCTGCCCTTGGACAGCTGGAGGGTAGTGGGTCTGTAAGGTGACAAGGAAACCGGCAGTGCCTTTGGGAATGCAGTACCGGTACGAGATAACAAGGAGGCTTCTCACTACCTGCCTGGCCCTTTCCCCCAGTATGCTCTAGGCATCCCCAACTGTTTGCTGCTGGGAACAATGGGTCAGTGGGCTGGCATGATACTGCTGTTCTGATGGTCAGAAAGCTGGGGCGCATGTGACGTGCCCCCAGCCAAGGCTGTAACAAGTGAGGAGACATCCCAACTCATTGCAACATCTACAGCTTCGTTTGCCACCTTCACACTGCAGACAAGTAAGCAAAACTGGTAAATGCGGCACCAGTAAAGAAGGATGGGCAGCGCTGGCCACAGCAACAGCACGAGTCTTCCGAGGGAGAGCACGAAGCAGTCCTTAAAAATGCAACTGCAGCAACGTCAGTGGACTCTATCAGGCTAAATACTGTACTTGTGCTTTGCAAGGGAGTGTATGGGGTTATTTTACGCCTCCTCTCTGTGCAGCAATAGAAATTATTCTTCCTAAATCTCTTTTTTAATAGATCTCCAGTTTTTCCACCTATTTTCCCAAAGCTGATAATCCTGCAGCCTTAAATTCGCATTGCCTAATTGGTAATGGTTGCTAAATATTGCTGTGAAGGGCGGGGAGGACAGGAGGTGGAGAGAGGAAACTGTGGCCAAGTTTCCCCATTGTAGTTTCAAGCAGACACTTTTGCCTCATTCTCACCCCAAATGGTTGCACCTTATCCTAAATGGACATGCCACCTCCAAGCACACTCTGATGCAGAGCGCAGCAAGGTGAAGCGTAGCCAATGCTGCAATTTTTGGGATTTGCCTGGATTTACTTTTTCTTGATGTTATCCCTACTGCTGTATTCCACGCATTCAAGGAAATAACGATTGCGCTCTCGTTAGCCAACAGGGTGACCATCGCAAGGCTTTTGGCTGGACACACAGTGTTCCTTGCACTGCCCATCTGCAAAGCACAGTGTCACTCATCTAAAATCAGACGGGTTTGCGCTCCATGAGCTTGCTGTGGATTCAAGACCTGCTGCTTCTCCCCACTGCACCGATGACAAACTAAAATTGTCAGTGGGGTGAGCTACTGGAAAGCTTTGATGCCTTCCTCTAGACCAAACAGATGTCAAAGTACTTCATCTCAGTCACATGAGGAACAGCCTGAAATAAAACAGCAGGTAAAAAAACCAACCAACCAAACATACACACAACACAACCCACAAGAACCAGCCCAAAACAAAGAGCTTGCACGCACAGAGAACAGCAGCAGGTTTGCTGCTTTGAAAGGCGGGAAGCCAACACCATGATGTGCTCAACCTTCTGGAGAAACACCACCACATCCTCCTCACCCTGAGGGTTTTCATCCAAGAGAAAAGCAAATCAGAAACACCCCCTTCCCAGAAACTCCAACAAAAAAAAATGGTGATCTACAACAGTTACACTGCCTTTTATAGTTAGGGGGTTTTTGGCTGTTCTGTTTGTGTGTTGGTTTTTGTGTTTTGTGGGTTTTTTTGGGGTGGGTTTTTTTTTCCGGTTTGGTTTTGTTTTTAAGAGGGATGTGCTGCCTTCCCTTGCTCTCACAAATGGATTAGCTGCCATCTGTTACACGATCGAGAAAAGAAATAGCAGTCCACACTAGAAGTAACTTCTCAGTTGCTCTGTCTTTTCCATAGGGCATTCACTGTATCTGTATATATTGTTTGCTTTTATCGGGAAGATATTTAACTTCAGAGGTAATTATCCTGTAATATCCAATTGCACTGTAAGTGAAGAAAGCACTTTTCATTTTCAAAAAAGCTATTTAGTCTTACAGTCCTTTCCTATATCCACATCTTGCACCAACAGGACCGTCTATTAACAGCAGTGTGGAATATTTTCTGATTTAATATTTTTCACATCATTACATCTGTGTGGGGATCTGTTTGCATGGGGTGTGACACCAACTACCGCTTTTGTACACCTTTTATGTTGGTTTATGTGAAGGGGGGGGGCACAAAATAGAGGTTAATCAACACTATGTAAGCCCTGTCAAGACCAAGATCAAGTTGAGATGCAGACTTTCTTCTCAGCTCAGCTGTGCAGAAAATTGCCTTCTGTTTTATTCCTGCACAGGAACCAACAACATAAACTGTGTCCTCTGCACTGAATGAAGCAAAGGTGTCACAGAGACACATCTAATCTGCATTAAATATGAACCTAATGCAGATTAACTGGATCAAATAACCAGGTAACCCTTTTCTTGGCTTGATTTCATAACCTTCAAATATTTCACATTTGTAATTCTCAGGGGTTTCTTTTAACCTCACTCCCTTTACAACACCTCTTTCGGCAAGATGCAGCAAGAGTTCTGGCAGTGCTTTGCTAAACCGATAAAAAGATACACACAAAGTTTCTTATAGTGCTTGACACATGATATAAATCTAAGTGTATCTGAAAGAGGAAGTTTATGACCAAGCTTGCAGTTTTAAGCATAAGGAAGACAAAACAGTATGATTACTAGGGCTCGTACAAGGCAGTTAAACTTGCCTGTTTGCCAAAAGATCATCAACAGATTGACGATTAAGATCCAGCACAAGCCACATTTAAAACCTCTGTATGTTCACGCACTATAAGCACCCTGATATAGTTTGCTACCAAAATACTATCATATAAAACTGAGGAAGGACATCATGTACCATAATTAGCAATCATTCCATCCATCTCTCTCACACAGTCACGTGCACATGTACACACAAAATGGATCGCTTTACACTGTACAGGTACACAGCTAAGAAACCAGAAGAGAGCAACCATACTGTATTTTGGTGGAGTATTTATCAGATAATGCATGCTTTAAATAACATACCAATACAATCCATCATTCAGACTAGGATGTCTCTCAGCTTGAAAACGCAACTGCTAACTTTAAAACTCCTTTAAAAAAAAAAATTGGGAGGCGGTACAAACTATCAATGAGTTACACCTCTGTATAGTTGCATGAAGATATTAATGAAGACATATTTTGTTTGAAATTCTTCAGCATAATCCACCAGCAATAAAGGTTTTCAAGTCACAGAAGAACAACAACTTATTTCATTGTGGAATGAAACCTGATATAAGTTACAAAGAATAACCAGCTTTTTAAAAGGGTAGAAAATGGCAGGACAAGGGGGAATGGATTAAAGCTACTGGAAGGAAGGTTTAAATTAGATATTAGGGGAAAGTTTTTTACAGAGAGAGTGGTGAGGTGCTGGAACAGGCTGCCCAGAGAGGTGGTGGATGCCCCATGCCTGGAGGTGTTCAAGGCCAGGTTGGATGGGGCCCTGGGCAACCTCGTGTAGGTCCAGGCCTGGAGGTTGTGTGGCAGGGGGGGTGGAACTCTATGATCCTTGGGGTCCCTTCCAACCCAGACCTTTCTATGATTCTATGAATAAGGGAACAATTAAGGTCTTCACTGATCTTCCATCTCCTTGATTGTATAAAAACTTAAACAACTCATTCTTTAAACAAGTGTAGTTCTACTCCATTGCTCATATGAATGACCGCAGTTAAATTTCTGACTTTTTTTAAGCTTGAGGAAATGTTTTAGTTTGACTTGGGGGAAAAAAAAAAAAAAAAATGTATTTCCAGTCATATTCTGCACAGCAGTATAAGCAGTTCTTTCCATTACTTTTAAACAATGCTCGTTTATTACACAGAACATCAAATTACAGTGAATACACCTTATTGATATTTCTAAGGATTAACTTAAAGTTAAAACATGAGTGGTTCTTCCGTGCTCATAACTAAAGACAGATAAAAATATAACTGACTATAGGTTTCCCTCTCATGCTTTGAAACCCTAGGAGCTTCAGATGAGCATTTACCAGTGACCAGCTGTCGTCCAGCTCCCACAGCAGTGATGAAGATGGTTTCACTGCCAGAAGAAACACCACATACACATTTTAGCATCATTAGTGGAAACTTCACAGAACTTAGTGTTGAAACCTATTTTATCTATCAGCTCCTACAGCTGCATCACTCAGCATTGGTCCAAGAGTGATATATCTTATTAACGCCAATTACTTAGTCCAGACTGATGTTAAAGGGCAGGATCTACTGCAGTAACTTGAGTCACTGTACTGTCAGTGGCACACATCATTGTATTATATAGAATAGACTTGATATTCTGAGCTAAGTGTGTGTACGTGGAGATCCCGCCTTAGTTGTTTCCCACCTTATCTCTTCAGCAGACATCAATAACCACACTTCTGCAATATATTAAAGCCCCTTTTTTCTTTACACACTGTCCCATCTCTACACAGTTCTACAGCACATCAATAAGTGCTGTGTTAAAAGTATGACACTAATGAAAAAAAAGTTATGTAGGACCTAATTTCAGTTTTTATTGGTAATCACAAATTACTATTTCAACATAAAAATCTTCAACTAACAAAAAGTCAAAAAGTTTTCTAAGAATATATAAAATAGCTACTGTATGCCAGAATGTAAATTAAACTACCTGCTATGTACCATGTAGTACAATACTATGACTATTCACTCAAGTGACAAAAGAAAAAAAAAGCCCATTTTTGAAATTATAGTCTGTAAAAGGACACCATTAGATATTAAAAATTTCCTTGCATTATGTATTTTGAGATTTGTTAATACATGGTTGATTTGGGTTGTGGGGTTTTGTTTGTTTGTTTGGGGGGGGTGTGTTTGTGGGTTTTGTTTGTTTGTTTTTTGTTTTTTTCTTTTCTCTTACCAACAGCACATCATACTACAAGCATACTACAAGCAAATCCTGCCCTCAGCAACTGGCTACACCTTTATTTCCAGAGGCTGGGCAGATGCTTTTAAACAATAAAAAACAGTTTTGGTCATACTGTCTTCTCCTTGTATTCACCTTCAACACATACCCACTATGTCTTCAAATATAATTCAGCCAATAAAAATATGACTTCAAATACTATTTCCTTAATGGAACAATATTTGATAATCTGGAAAGTTTTGTTTTGGCTTAATTAGATCCATTAGACATGTGCCTTAGTACACAGAACAGGAAAACAGGCTTAAATTCATTATCTCTTCTGAGAAATAAAGCCTGACAAGCATGCAATATTAGTGAGAAACAACAATTGGTAAAACCCACTGGGAAAAAAGAACACACTTCATTTCCAGAAATAAAACATTACTTGTGAAACATTATGGAAGAGCTCCAGGAGCTGCCCATGCCAGCATGTGTAGGCATTTTCTTCAGCTGACCCTCAAAATTGCAGGCTGCTGCCAGCCTGTAGCACAAAGAAATCACAAGCTTGAGAAACAAACAATTCAGTGCCATGTACCATGCTAATGAACTCTCCTCTTCAGGTTTTACGGAGGTGGGGATGAGAGGCTATCCCTGTATCACAACCCTTGTAATTTGGACATTCTTAGAAATATAACCTTGAAAACAGTTTCTCAGACCCTTGGAGCATGTACATGGAGAAGGGGGACCTGCTGCAGACAGGAAGAACGTGCCAACGGACCCCGCTTGGCGAAAACACTTTGATCACATAAAGCCAATTCCTGTTAATGTCAAGATACTAAGCATTTCTTTCACTTATCCTTAGAAGAAAACATTTACTGGATTTGGGGTAAATAGGGGGTGTATGCTGCATGCAGCTTTGGGGTGTGTAGCTTCTTTCACCTTATCTATAAGGAAAGGGGACCTTGGGAAAGCAGGAGGGAACAGAAGCGGCTCTCATCATCTGTGGGCATACGGCACGTGCAGGGCCTAGCGACACTATTTGTCAAACCTAGCTCAGCATGTTCTTCTGCAAACAGTAGCTTTAGACAGGAGGAATATGACAACATCTCTGCATCCCTGTGGTTTCTGTGTCCTCCTTTGTAAGTATGTACTAACCAGACTCTCTCCCAAGGGCTGCTGAGATATCCAATCCCATAATAAATGAGCTGTTCCCATAGATGTTCCCTGGATATTAGTCCAGTAGACTTTCCCACGTTTCTGGAGACAGTGGAGGTTTTCAAGTAGTTGGTAGGTTGTGCCTCACAAATACTGTTTATTAGAGTCCAAGAGCTCTCCTGAGAATTGGAATTAAGATAAAATTAGATGCAACAGCCTGCTTGTCTGCACTTTAAAATGGTGATCCATCTTTTGGGAAAAAAACCCAAAGCTAAAGGTCTCTACATCCCCACCCAAATTTTTAAGTCAGAAATCACAAATGATCTTAACAATATATTTAGTACTTCTACATCAAAGTGGAACTATTTTAACTAATCTTTAAGTCTTTATCTAATCCATGAGAGATCACACAAATTTCTATTTAAGTTCCATACCATGTCGCAATATTACTTTTGTTTCCTTCTTACTGTGCTGTAATACAGAATTAAAAGTGAAATGAAACTGTTAAAAGAACAAACCGTGAATCATGCGGAGGATAATAATATATGCATATATTGTTTAAAAGCCTGTAGTTTGGGGAGGGGGTGGGGGTGGT
>KL287293.1:35274-51557 GCA_000699545.1 Podiceps cristatus | reverse complement strand
AGCTCTGCTGTGAGAGAGTTGGGGCTGTTCAGCCTGGAGAAGAGGAGGCTGTGGGGAGACCTGATTGCAGCCTGTCAGTGCTTAAAGGGGGCCTATGGGAAAGATGGGGAAAAACTTTTTAGCAGGGTCTGTAGTGACAGGACAAGGGGGAAAGATTTTAAACTGAAAGAGGGGAGATACAGGCTAGATATAAGGAAGAAGTTCTTTACAATGCGGGTGCTCAGGCACTGGAATAGGTTGTCCAGAGAAGTGGTAGAATCCCCATCCCTGGAAACATTTCAGGCCAGGTTGAACAGGGCTCTGGGCAACCTGATCTAGTTGCAGATGTCCCTGCTCATGGCAGGGAGGGTGGACTAGATGGCCTTTAGAGGACCCTTCCAGCCCAGATTATTTTATGATTCTATGATTCCCTTTCATAAGATCCCATACCAATTTTTGTTAAACAATTTTTCTGCAGTGTTGGAAGTATCATTAAAATTAAACTATATGTCTATATCTCCCCTTTTTTTAACAAGGCCTGTTATCCTGGTGCAAAAGTAAATCAGCATTTTATGTTCTTGGGTTACCGAACAATATGGATTATATGTTTCTAAATTTACAGTGGTTTAAGCAAAAAGCATCCATATTTGGTTGAAGCAAAAAGTTAAGGTACCCTGCTTCCATCTTAGTATTGTGCCATGAGTTGAGTGCTGAATTGCCTCAAACTATCTTCTAAATATCCTGAGCTGGAGTTCATCAGACTGAGGGGTTTCATTTAATTAGAAAATTCATCCAAATACTCTGATATGCTTTTTCTCAATTGTAGATCAGCCCCTTAGCCTTCTCAAATTAGGAGTATGTGGAGAAGAGGAACAGAGGTACCCTTCATCTTGAAATTAATTATGCTATTTTTTCAGTGAAATTCAAGAATTATTAAAAACAAAAGGGCATAACCACTTCAGGCTCTTTACAGTCCTCCTCGCAGCTGTACTTTCCTTCATTTTCTGGGTTTATGGTGCATTTAATGATTAAGTTCTTGTTTTCTTTAATATGTCTTAGTAGCATATATTTGGCCCTTTAGCTTCTGCATTATTGTCTTTGTATTCTTTTCTGCCTAGCTTGAAAATCTAGTTTCCCCTTTCTTCAGGCTTCCCAGATACGAGGTGAATGAGAAGTTCATTAATTAGCCATATTGATCTGTGGCTATATTTTTTCTTCTGTGTGCATATTAATAATGCATAAATTATGCTTGTGCCCATAGCTTTTTTTTTACAAAATCGATTTCTTCAAGAACTTGCTGGTCTTTGGTATCCTTTCCCTTTCTTTTGATCCGTCTTGAGAATAACAGTTGTCAGTTCTACAGCTGTTGGTGTGCCTGGCTTTCCTGTTTTCTCATTTTGTTTCTTGAGATCTTGGCAACAAGTGAGCATGTCTTTTATTTTACAGGTAGTATTTTGGCAATTAAAATTGCTGCCAGGACAGCTTATCTGTTCTTGCTTTCTGTATTCCTTTGGCCCTGGCCTGTTGTTGTTGCCTTTGACTTCTCAAACCAGCCTAGTGCCTTTGAACATGAACGTCATGTCATCTTCATCCTGGTGACTTCTGCATCTAGACACTTTTTCCAACAGCTATTCGACATGCTTCTGAAAAACAGGCAATGAATAGCATTCTCTACTAGGTATCTTTTGCTGTTGGGAAGATGTAGATCATGGTGCCAGTAAATCCAATCTAGAATCTGAATTGGAGTATCCAATGGGAATAGGGTTTATTGCAATCTCTGTACTACTTTCCTAGCTAAGATCTAATAGCAGAGATCTTGCCTTTCCTAAGAGAAACTTGTCCACAGTGCTGATGTCAAGCAAGTGTTGGAACAGGTTGCCCAGAGAGGTTGTGCAGGCTCCATCTCTGGATGTTTTCAAGAGCTTACTGGATAAAGCCCTGAGCAATCTGGTCCGACCCTGCTGCTGACTCCTAGAGGTCCCTTCCAACCTGAGTTGTTGTTGCTCCCATCGCTATGATCCCATCCTGTGACTTGTGATCCTTGTCTTTACTCCTTCGGACTTGCTTATGAAGACTTGGGCCTTCAAGGTGAACAAACAGATACACACAGACAGAACCCTACCTAGGAAGTATAGTAAATTCTCAAAGTGAAACCAGGGAGGGTTTCTGTTCTGTCTCCTGAGACAGATTCACCTAGAGAAAATTAGATTGGTATGTTATATAGCTGAATTTCTGGTTGAACCTAAAAAAAAAAAAAAAAGGACACTTGGACTTCTGATGGTGATTGATAACTATGAAAGGTTCAATTAAAAAATGAAACCTACATCTCTGAACTTCATATTTTGCCTTGTGTGGTTTCCAATTTTGAATTTCTGAAGTACTGAAGAAAAACCGGGAGGAGCTATTTTTTGTGTTTAATTTTCTAAATCAAAGTAGTACAAGGAAATCTTGGTGCCTTAATGATAGGTTTCTAATCCACACTTCATAAGGGTTGCCTCTTAGTAATTTGTAGTCTTCTACATTGTTGACTTAGAGTGACTTTTTTAATGAGCAAAGTTGGAAGGACTTACATATTTAGCTATTAAATGCTGGTGTGAGTTATTCTACATTGCTTTGCCAGTTTATTCAACCTGACCCCTGAGAATCCATTTATTACAATATTGAAGATGATTCATATGTAGGCTGCTTGTATGCTAGTTGCTAAAACAAGACTGAAGAGAAATGCTGGTACAATACATGAAAGCTGGCCTTTGATTTTTCACCAAAGATGGGCAAAAATATTTTCCAAGAGTTTAAGGGTTGGATTTATCAAAATACATCCAGTGCATTAAAGACTTTATTTACAAGTTTGTATCTTATGCCATCACTGTACATGTAGCTAATAAACTAACCGTGCTAAGAAACGGTTTAACACAGCATCAGATGGAGTCAGCCTTGGTTTGGCTGCTACAGTGACCAATACTTCACATTAAAATTACAGTGACTGGTCACTCCAGCATTTTATTTGCATGTTCTACTGTCGCCGCTGCTTCTTAATGTTTTGGCAAGAGGCAAAATCTGGAAACATACTGCTTTCACCAGTTTTTATATATATCTATATAACTTCTAGAAGAAGATATATAGAAAGCATTTTATTTGCATGTTCTACTGTCGCCGCTGCTTCTTAATGTTTTGGCAAGAGGCAAAATCTGGAAACATACTGCTTTCACCAGTTTTTATATATATCTATATCTATTTAACTTCTAGAAGAAGGTATATAGAACATATAGGCAGATGTGTTAAAATGAACTAAAGCTTCTAAATCGAATTTAGAATTTTTTTCTGCATTAGGGGGTTTATTTTTTTAATTCTTCCTTGAACAGTGCTTCAACTGTTTTAATTCAATATCTTGTTTCAATAATGATAGAACTTTTCGGCACTTTGATATTACACAGCACTGTTAATGATTGAGGGGGAAAAAAAATTGAGTCTACTGTTTTATAACTTGTATTTGAAAGAAGAAAGCCTTTGTGTGATAGCCGTTTCTGGATTAGAGCACTGGGTCAAAACTGATACAGAAACTTTTTAACTTTTTCCCTAAATTATTTCCTTTCTCCATGTTTAAAAAGCTCTTTTCTGTAATGTGTAGTATAAGATCACATGTGGAGGGTGCAAACTGGGTGTTGCTGTTAAAGGAATTGTGGAGTCTGGGTTGGTTTTTTTTTTTTGTTGGTTGGTGGTTTTGTTTTGTTTTTTTTCAAAAATCCACAACAATTAATTTTGGGTTGCAGTGGGGAGGGATTTTTTTCTATATTCATATATGGTGTCTCAAATGCTCTAGTTAAATGTCTCTTGCTTTTTGTACAGTTTTTACTAATATATTTTGAACAATAAGTAAATATATGAAACTATCTAATGAGATAGAGGCTTCTTAAGTATGCTGTGTGCAGCTATGACCGCATATATACCATAGCTACTTCTGTATAGAATTTCCCTTAGGAAATGTTGAAAAAGTCTTTATGGGAAAGTTTTTTGGTTTATACAAACGAAAAACACACCCTGAACAAAGCATCCAGGGTTACATTTAGCCATTACTTTTGTGAGTAAATCTTGTAATCCATGTAGGTGGATTAAGTAAGTTGCTCACTTTATTAAGTAAATTTAAGTAAATTTACTCACTTTTGTGAGTAAATCTTGTAATCAATGTAGGAGAGTTAAGTAAATTTATTGTCATATAATTTCCAGCTGGATTAGGCATGGGATCATGCCAGCGTTGCTGTCATTGCCAGTGTAACTGGTTCAGGACAGCCATCTGATCCCGAGACTTGCTTAAAGGATCAAAAGCCTTTCAGAAGCGTTCCCATTTCTTCTGTTCTCCATATACTTCTTTCTGTCTAGCTTAAAGTTGTTTTCTGGAAGTTTCTATATACAGGCAAAAATTAAGTGTTTCAGCACAACTTTTGGTCCTTTTTGGTCTGTACTTTTTACCTTTGTCCCATCTGTATTGCCAGAACTGTATCCTTTTGCTTTTAGCCAGGAAATGGTAGCAAGGCCTAAACATGATATCTTTATTAAATATTCTTTTGTATATTGAGAAGTGCAGCAAGAAAATGAGAGGTGATTTACATACAACTTAAAAAGAAAAGAAATATTTACCCATGTTCTAGTTACATGCCTGGAAAGCACCAGAGAACCAGAAGTATGGATGCTTAAATATTTCATTGTAAAATAAAACCAAAACTCTAACAGTTCCTAATCTTGATTTTAAAACAGATTATGAAAGGATGAAGATAAAACCATCAGGATTACTGACAGTCGTCTTGTCTGTGGTTACTCTTTCTACGTGTCCTGTCTTGCTCAGTTGTGTCCAGACTTCCTAACTTGATGGGTAAACTGTCACATAGGTAATCTCTGTAATAGGGCTGTCAAATATAATACAGGGGACCCAATGCACTTAACATTGTTTGAATATATTTGATTTGTGATAGATGCTTATGTGAGTCAAACCAGACCATACAGAAACGAGTAGTTTCTTTATAAATACTCAGTAAGCCTTACATTGTTTTACAAATGGTCAGTAGAAATTCTTATCTGCTCTTCTGTAAAGCTTTTAATTAGGCTGGGCCATCGTGCATAAGATTAAATAAATTTGTATTAAAATATGTATTTCAAAACATCATAAAAAGCATAGTAATTCAGTCATTAACGTGGTAGATAATGACAGCCTTTCCATTTCCAGCTTTATCTATGCAAGAGTTCATTGCTTTTGCTACTCCCTTCTGCTGTAGTGGTTAGGAAATTTAGTCAGAGCGTCAAACTGAACAGAAAGTGGGCTTTTCTTCAGTCAGAGTACGGGTTAGTATTTCCAGCACTCTTGTCGCTGAAACAAGAGAGACTCCACTGCAAAAGAAAATACTTCTATTCTGTGCTTAACGACAGTTGGGCATTTTAATTTAATGTTTTCGTGAAAGGAGTCGTCAAAAACCTAGATGCTTGTAAAATTCTGAAATGTGAAAAGCAGCTTCTCTGAGGTTTAAGTTGGAAAGCAAATGGGCCTGTTTAGCAAACTAGTTATTTTTCCCTGAGAAATACCTAATCTGTGAAAATCTTAAAATTCTTTTTGACCCCATTATTCAGGATGTAGTTAACTGTGTTTGCACCAAATATGCTGTTGCGAGGTGTGGAGAGGCACTGATACTAACTTTGTATTGCTAGAGAGCACTGCTAGACACATTTTTATAGCCTAATTAAGGAAATGGGATAAATTGTTGTTGTGGTTTAACCCCAGCTGGCAACTAAGCCCCACACAGCTGCTCACTTCCCCGCCCCCGCCGCAGTAGGGTGGGGAGAGAATCGGCAGAGTAAAAGTGAGAAAACTCATGAGTGAGATAAAGATACTTTAATAGATGAAGCAAAAGCTGTGCATGCAAGCAAAGCAAGACAAGGAATTCATTCACTGTGTCCCATGGGCAGGCAGGGGTTCAGCCATCTCCAGGAAAGCAGGGCTCCATCACGCCGAACAGTTACTTGGGAAGACAAACGCCATCACTCTGAATGTCCCCTCTTCCTTCTTCTTTCCCCAGCTCTACATGCCGAGCGTGACGCCATACGGTGTGGAACACCCCTTTGGTCAGTTGGGGTCGGCTGTCCCGGCTGTGCCCCCTCCCAACCCCTTGTGCACCCCCAGCCCCCTCGCTGGTGGGGTGGGGTGAGGAGCAGAAAAGGCCTTGGCTCTGTGCAAGCCCTGCTCAGCAGTGACGAAAACTTCCTTGTGTTATCAACATTCTTTCCAGCACAAATCCAAACCATAGCCCTGTACTAGCTACTGTGAAGAAAATGGACTCTACCCCAGCCAAAACCAGCACCATTCTTTTAAAATTAGCATAGCCGTAACAATTGCATTTTCTGTAAATAGTTTTAAAGGAATCATTAGAGATGTTAGGGCTTTCAGCAATATTGATAAATTATTAAATTTAATGTATAGTGTAGATCATAGAAGAAAAGAGTGAAATGCTTGAGGGAGACATTCCCCTGCCATGTTAATGAAATACACAGTGGAATAGTAGCAGCCATTGCTAATACTGGCTTTGAAAGGGCACTGCAGAGAGTTACTAGAAGTTGTAGTTTTATTTTTGCATGTTGCACATGACAACAAATGAATGTTGATTTGAATGTGCAAAATATAATTTTCCTAACTTTAAAAAAAAAAAAAAAAGAAACAAAGACAAAGATTTTGCCAGAGAATGTGGTGATCTGCTGTTTCTCCCTTTGGGTACCAGCCCTGTAGAAATCAACAACTAACTTGGCAGTTCTGGACCTTTCTCTCATTTTGCTGCAAATACTTGTGGGGAAGGGATTACTTGACATCGGTGATTTTGTAGCTAATTGACAGCTTTGCGTTTTTCCTCGTGCGCATCTATTTTTCTTCTTCTTGCCTTCTGTCAGCAAAACCTGTGCAATCTTTAGAGGAATATTTCAGAGTAAATTTGCAGTTACTTTTAGTTTAGGCTGCTTTTTGTGTTATGTCATGCTTCAGTCTTTCTTGTTGCTGGAGATTTAAACCAGTAAAACTGGTGGTTGGGAAATTTCCTAAACTCATCTGATAGAGAGTAGTATAAAAAGACTTAAATGAAAACAAATAATATCAAAATCCTTAGATTTTTGTGCAGGCCTGTTTTCAAAAGGTTGAGCAAACGCAAAAGCCTAAGAGCAGTTTAAGAACCACTGACTTGAAAGAATGTTGCTTCACTTCTCTTCCCTAATCCTATTAAAGACAACCTCTAGCAAAATAAGATTCTTCCATGGCTTAAAATTAAGGAAGCAGATTGTGGATTATAGAGCACTATTATTTCCCTCTCTGTAGGTTTTGGTCAGTGGGGAGTGGAGATTAAGCCTTTCAGGTTTTTCCTTCCTTCAGGAGGGAAAAGGATGTTTTAATTATGTCCAAACAAGAAATTCAAAGGTACTGAAATAATCATGAAATTAAAACGTTCTATTTGTTGTTGTGCCAAATAGAAGAAATTGACTTTCGAATATGTGTTAGTTCTTTATTTCCTCATTTATTTCCTTACGCTTTCTGATTTTTTCCTTTCAGTGTTAATTCTTATTTTTTTGCTAAATCTGTTAGAATCCTTTTAGGTATCTGTAGAGGTATTCCAACTCGTTGTTACACTTTGTTAAATAACTCACTCCATTTTAACAACTGCAGTCAGAATGTTTGTCTCCTAAAAGGTCTTCCAATAAATACAAGTTTTCTTCTGTTCCTCTGTGCTATAATAATTCAAACTCTTTTCTGAAAAACTCTCAAAGGAGTTTTGGAGTTTTTGTCTGTAAACTTATATGTTTTTCTCATTAACCCTTGATCAGATTCTGAGAGACTGTAAAATGTTGCTAAACACCGATTGATTTTGACTGTCACTATTATATAACTACTTAAATGCAGTTCAAATCCACTCACTTTATTTAGTGGTGCATTTTTAGTCTAAGTCACCACATAAAGTGCTATGCATATCTGCTGTAGTACTATAAACTTACCATTCATGGAAGATTCCAGAGGAGACTGGAAAGTATTTTCTTTACTAGGAGTCATTATGCTGAGATGAAATTTTCGAGACAAAATGTCATACAGCTTCTGTATGTTCTGTATATTTTTCCACTGTTAAGTTTTCTTAGGTGTGTTGTTTTTGGTTTTTTTTTAATATTGAATATATTAGCATGAGTTATGTTGCAGGAGTTCTAGGTTTTTTGCTTTTGATTTATTTCCCATTTAACAGTAATTTGGGATAGTTCCTTAATAGTAGTTTTTAAGTATAAAATCCTTCTGGATTCTGATGCTGGGGAATATGGAGGGCATCAAAGGCTGGACCACAGCACAGAGTACTTCTCTGAAGAATATCCTCACAATTTTCGACCTAATTCACTTATGGTAAGTAAGATTTCTTTTTCATTCTACTTGCATACAAATAACTCTTAAAATTCTTTGGACAAATATGGACTCTATACTAGAAGTATTTTGAGAGGTGGTGAGCTTTTCTTTAAATTTATTTTCTAAATTAGTCTTTGTATGAATACAGTAGAGATGACAATGTTATGATTGGATCATGACCTGTAATGTTAACTGATTTTCCTCTTTTGACGTTAGTGCATGCGCTCTTGCGGTGTCTGGCACACAACAGTCCTTGCCGACATGCATGAAAACCTTCTAATGTGATTTTGAATTGTCATCTTTAATATCATCATTTGCTTTATTTTCATGTCCAAGAAACTCCATTTTCGTGCTTGCTTTGTGATGTAAAGCTTTGTAGAAACTGAATCATGCATTGCTTTAAAAATCATTTGCATAACTCCACAAATTAGAGCAAATCATGCATTTGCCATCTGGCTTTCTACTCCTCAGTTTACAGAAAAACTTTGCAAAATGGAACAGACCTTCTCTGTTCACATCAAGAATTTCAAGAATTTCCAGACCTAAAGTGATACGAATAATGGATAAATACTTTCCCAAAAATCACTTCACATGAAGTGGGAGGCATGTCCTTGCGTACAGTTTCTGTTAGCTGAGATGGTGACTAATAAAAACTCTACCTTTCTTAACTACCCTTGAAATCATAATCATTTACTACAATTAACAATTTTAAAATGCCATTTTTTTCTATTCTTTATTAATTCACATATATATGTGTATATTTTTCACAAGCACAGCAGACTAAGATTCAAAAAGGCAGTGAATTAAGGCAGAGTTCACTGAAAAAGTTCTGAGAATATTGCTGACTAGATTTTCTTATCTAAAACAGATACATGGGTGAAGGGGTATGTATCTCTATACATAGTTATATTTATACACAAAAACACCTGTAAATAACTTACACTTGTAATCTTAACAGGCTACAAAAATGGAGTATCTGCACTGATTTGTGTGGGCCACTCTTCTTCCATGACCGAATGATGACCTCAGTTGCTAATGTCACATCTTAGCATCTCTCATGAGGTCTAAACTCTTGAGCATTACTGTCACTTTTACTCTCTGTCATCTTACTCCCCTTGTATTTAGGGTATTGCATTTCTTTCATTTGCTTGTTTTACACTAGTTTCATTACATGAAAGAATTCTTGTGGTTTCATCATGCTTGGTCTAAAGGATCTTGGAAACATTTTTTTAAGTATCTGTATGTGACAATGCCCTCGTAATGTGGGTAAGTATCTATGCTCATTTGCACACAAAGAAACTTAAGACTCTACGATTTTATTCCTGAAGGTTATATAGCAAATTAATGCTTCCGGAATTCTTGCTTCGCGTGTCAAATTCAAATACCTTGCTTTGGTGATTGGAGAGCATCTTAATTATCTACCACTAACTTAACTTTTGCAAGCCAATTAACTGTAATTTGGAATGTATATTTCACATTTACACTCTTAGATGGTGCGTGCAAGTCATTCAAGACAAAAAAGGCAACAAAATGTGAAGATGCAATTTGCTAGGAGCATGTGGAAGATAAGGCATGTGATAAGCAAAGCATCAAATGCAGTTTTGCAGCATAAACTGTGGCATGGCAACGGCACTTCTGGTCAGAAAGAAACCCAGCAGCATGGGTCACGTTAACTTTCTTTTATGTCCTTCAGCAATGCAATTCACAGACCACCTTCAGCCAACACCTCAGAAGATGCCACAAGCACCACATAGAGGTAAAATGCAAATAAAAGGACACCAAGTAATTGGGGAAGGAAATCTGGAAAATCTGACTAAATTCAGCAAGATAGAAGTCCAAGTGAGAAAGAACAAAAGTTACAGTAAATACATTCAGCTATTTTACAATAAAACAGCGATGTTTTATTTTTAAATAGCAATTTTTATCCCAGTTCTTAGGTAATCCTTGGCAGTTGCTTTAGTCTTAGTTGCAGTTTCTCAAATCCCAGTAAAAGTCTTCTCAAACTTCTTTTCAAAATACGTATGATGCCACCCCAATAAACTCATAAAGGTTCTTTTCCTGATGTTTAACAATTACCTTATTCTTTCTACATAATGCATGAGACTTAAGTTTATTGTTGCAAAAATTTTAGTTGTTCCTCCTCGACCACAAACTTCAAAGAAATTTTTTTTTTTTTTTTAATGACAGATGCACCTCCCTTAAGGTGCGTAAGTAAACATTGCCAGTAAAACATGCCCGGAGGGCTGTGACAAAATGAAATCACATGCAATAATTCTGCTGCTCAAGTCAAGCTTAAATAGCACACAAATGTGTTACAAAAATAGAAGATTAGATGTGACATGATTCATTCTAGAAACATCACCTAATAAAAGAAATATTCAAAGTGACATTGTAAAATGAGAAGGGAGATATGAAATTCCTGGAGCAAAGAACCCTGGATGAAGATGAAGCTTTATAAGCACTGCTTGGCATTTCACTGTAAAATTTTGTTGATGAACAGATGATGATTCAGGTTTGTGTAGTAACGCTGTAGAGGGCCAGATTTCAAATTCATCAGACACACCTTGAAAACTCCATAGCAAAATGCACAAAAAACATCCTTTGTAATGTGACTGATTTAAACAATGATTATAACCTAATTTTTCCATTTCACTGCTTGCTCTCTTCTAGATTGTTAACAAATAAATGAAATGTACATAACTTTCCATGTAATAAATCTTTGTAATAACAAGCTGTTAACCACTTTGTCACTGTAAAAATAGACTCTTTTAATCACAGTTTTATTTCTGTTTATGTCTCCACTGTGGTATTCTAATAGTCTTTTTTGAGGTACGTTTCATAAAAGTTGGGTGCTTTTCCAGTGTTTCTTTTAGTTTTGCTTATGTCTTATCATCTGTTTGCAAGATGTAAATTAAGTGCTGCACACACATTTCAACTCCTGGCAGATCTTAGAGCCCCTTTATGTACGAAATCATTTTTTTGATACCTTGGTGGTTGTAGCTGGATGTGAAACTTAGATTTGGGGCTAGAGAGGGGAGGAAGAAAAAGAACCATTTTTAATAACACTCATCATTCAAAATGTTTTGTTGGTCTTTTCTAAGGCAACAGACTTGACTGAATTTTACTGTAAAACGGAACTAGATATCAATGTGTATCCTAGTAACCTGAATATTTTTGTACCACACTAAAAGTTAATATTTCTGTGAAAATGGTGGGGTTTATACTTCGATATTTGTTGTACAAACTGAAATGACTAAGAAGCAGGCTAAATGGAGTATTGCAGAATGTTGTGTCATTGGCCAAGAATTATGCAGTTTATTGAGAAATATAATTGTTTAACATATTTCAGCTTTTATAGATTTACTTTTTCTTTAGCTCTTTTCAATTAGTTCAAAAATAAAAAGATGTCACACTATTCCTTTCTCCCTGTCCCCAACACTGTTTTTTTCTGATTCTCTATTTTTAGCAGCCACTGATATAATCTTTTCACATTAAATGAAATTGAAATTATATACTTTATTTTAAGAACATCCTTATTGCTGGGTTGGGTTTTTAACCTTGACCTTAATGTATACTATTCAATGTCAAAGTGCAACTTCCTGCTTCCTTGAGTCTATTGACAAATTAAAATACATAGACTGTAATGATCTAAAAGCTTTTAGTGACCTTAGCTTTGAAAATACTCATTTGAATAACTTTCATGATAAGGATTTATGTATTGAATTTTAAGGGACTGATGTAGTCTTTAACTGTTTTCTCCCCTGACATACACAGATTATATGAAAGAATGTTTGTAGTTAGGAAATTAACTGTTTTAACTAGAGGAATCAGTAGGACTTTAATACTGGTAAGGTATTTTGTTATTTTTACCACTTGATAATTAAGATGTATAAATTCATTTGCTCATATTCATTGATCATTTGACTTCTTAAAACCACAAGCAAGTGTAATGATTCCAAAGTTACTCTGTTAGTCATTTTCTTTCATCCTATTTTACCTTTTAGTCTACTTGTTTGTATTTGCCAGGGGGGTTTGTCTTTTTAAAGTACTCTTTCTTAAACTGAAGAAAGAGTGCAGAAGATAATAGAAGATAAATTTTGAGATGCAGCCAGTGCAGTATATGGACTTTTTTTGCATAAATGAAGCAAGACAGTCTGAGAAATGATTTTCTGCATATTCATGCTATACAGCTGTAAATTGAAAAACAAATTGGAAGGCAGAACTTCATATTTTAAGCATACCTTCTTTGTCATATTCAATATCTAGCAAAATGAAAACCGAAATGTCTGAGGTTTTGTATAACAAATTATAGTCAGAAAGCAGAAGCTATCATGTATTTTATTCATTGATGGTTAATTATATTCTCAGAACAGTGTCGGTGTCTTGACAATTAGTAGTGATACAGAGATAAGACTGTCTAAAGCCCTCATTTTAATTAAAAGTTTGGGATAATGTTGGCACAGTCTGTTGTGACATTGCCTTCTGCATCTACCAGCTGCAATATGCACTAGCAAATATTTTTTTGCAGTGCCTAATCTAGCTCAGAGTTCTAGTAATTCTCCCATCTGTTGCAAAATGACCTTGAAATGACTTTAGGGCTTGGTGTTTTCCAACCCTGAAAGCGGGATGATGAGTAGTTCATTGCAGTTCCAGCCAATTTCAGTTGTGCTTGCACCTGGTACTGAATCTAGTCTGACAGATCTGAAAGTAGCAGTTACCATTGCAGATCTTGCTTGCGGGTTTTTAGATATGCTTGGAGATTGCTGTGTATTGTAGTCCTCTCCTAAAATACGTAAGGTGAGATTTCTGCTTACAGCTGCTGTTGTTCACAACTGCTTCCTGTACTTGGTATTCCTGTATTCTTACCTTTTCTAATTTCTCTTTTCTTGAAATTATCTGGATACTTACAGAAAAAAAAGTATAAGGAGTAAGCATTTGTATGGCTGAAAAACGTCTTATGTTCCCGGCAACTAGTAGTAGTACCAGGGTTTTTTTCCCTGTTTGTGAGAGAGCCTACATGAGTGGACTGTGATCTTGATAGAGCACCATGTGTGTTGGTGGAAAACAGGTTGACTGTAATAAATGGTTTTTTGGTTGGTTGTTTTTTTATCTCTGTGTTAGAGTGGCTATACTATTTTAGTGCCAGAAACCTTGATCTGTGTGGGATTTGCCTAATTTCAGATGGTGTAACTGCCTCATAATTTAAATGGACGTGCAGTATAAAAAGGTCAGAGGTGATAACAAAAAAAAATTTTGTATGTATTTGACTTATGAACAACATTCCTATCCTCCATATTCCTCTCTGTTGGCACATCTGCCTGTGAAGTCATCCACAGTTATTCCACTTCAGTCCTGGTGAATACTCCATTGAGAATAAAAAGACTCCCAATGATAGTTTGGAGACTAAGCATTTGAATATTAACTTTGTCAAAAGTTATATTTGCAGCTGAGTCATCCTAACTCTGTCCCGAACAGATCTGATGTTATCCCTTCCCCTTATTCCACTCCTCCATCACAAAAGGCCTTGTGAGCCTTCCTATGTGTGGTTTTAGGTATTTTCATGGTCTCCTAAAATAGTGGCGTTTGTTACCTTAGAGGACCCGAGGTAATAAGTAGGCAATTGGTGTAGAAAGGAGAGGGCCAATTCATTGAGATATTTGAAGCTCCAAGTAACCTGGTCTGACCTCATAGCTGACCCAGCTTTCAGCAGGGAGTTTGGGCCTTCTGAGGCCCTTTCCAACATGGATGTGCCTGGTGGGGAGGAAAGAGCTGGGAACCGTGTTTAAGATGAACACAGCTTAAAACGGAAAATAGATTCAGATGATTTGATTGAATGATAGTCAATACATTGGTTAGCTATGAATGTATAGTCTTTAGTATTCTGTACTTTGGATTTTCACTTCTGTCTGTGTTCATCAAGTGAGCCTCATGAAATGGTGGAGGCATGAATGGGATAAAACTTGTGATCAGAAGTAAGCAGGTTAGAAGAGCAGAGATCAATAGAAATGTGGGTGGTAATTGGAAGTATATATTTCAGCAACAATATATGATATAGAAAAGGGAAGACAAGAATAAACTTCTGAGACCCTCCTCCTACAGTACAGAAAAACATCAAAAATGACATATCTCTGATAATATCTTTTACTGATGAATACTTAGGTTTCCTATGACAATTTTTATCAGGACACCTCTATATACTTTTACTATACTTAAGATGCGTATTTCAGGCCCTGTACTATATATATAAAAAATAGCTAGAGATAATGAAGAGCAGCAAGAAGGTGATTCTACAAGCATACTAATAGGAAAGGCAGCTTAAGAAATGCAAGTCCCTTGACAAAGGAAGGAGTCAAACCTGTGACGGGCACTATGGACAGTACGGGAGTATTCAATGCCTTTTTTTACCTCAGGTTCCAAGGGCAAAGCCTAAGACCCTTTTGTGTGCCACTACACTATTGAAAAGAAAGTAACAGTAGCAGGCCAATAGGTTAGGGCCATGTTAAAGATGCTATATATAAATGGGATACACACAGAGGTTTGGAAAGATTTCAGTGGTGTGATTGCAAGGCTGATGACTTATCTGTGAAAAATCATAGCGGTTGGGAAATTTCTGGCAGCTGAACAAAGGCTGTAGTAAAAGTGAAAAGGAAGGCTGAGGGAACTGTCAGCCTCTCCTCAGACCCTTAAAGTGAAGGACCACCTTCTCTTGGAATCCATATCCAAACAAGCGGAGTATATGAGATGGGTCAATTGGAAAGCCAGCCAGGGTTTGGAAAGGCAAAACAGGCAGGATCAACCTGATTCTTTCTGTGATGACTCTAGCTTGTGCGCCTGAGGTCACTAGAGTCAATGCAGTGAGACTTTCAGCTTTGTCTCCTACAGCATTCTTACCTAGGAGCTGAGGAAAACAGACTGGACAAGATTGTCTGGTGGGTAAAAAACTGTCTGGGCTGCTGCAGGTTTAGTAATCAGAGGTTCAGCGTCCAGCTGTCGACTGGTATCAAGGAGAGTGTCCTAGGAATTGCTGCCGGTGCTGATACTGTTTGGTGTCTTCAGCAGTGACCGGAATAACAAGACAGAGAGCCATACCCTCAGCAGATTTGTAGATGACACTGAATTAGAGTGAATGGTTGATAAATTGAATGTTAGAGGTCCAATCCAGATGCATCTTGATAAACTTGAGGATTTAGCCAACAAACTTCATAAAAAATAATGAAGAAAAATTCTGCAGAGGAATCAATCCCATGCATCAGTAAAGATTAGAAACTAACTTGCTGAGTAGCAGCCCAACTGAAAAGGACCAGGGTTATGCTGGATACTGAGTTGAATGGAATGGAGTTTGTCAAGGACATACCATAATGTGTCAGGACAGATATCTTCATTAATGCATTTCAGTGTGTTGGAATTCTCTTTAAAATTCTTTATTATAATTTGGACCTAAATAACTTAGAAAAAGGAGGGGGTGGGGGGGGAAAGTCCATGGTACTTTCCCTAGGAAATGCAAAAAGAACTGTGTTTACCTTTTTTTTTTTAAGTATTTAGGGAAGACAGAACTAAGTAATATAATAGAAGCATAGTTGTTTCAGTGTCTGGGGATATGAGCCTTTCATTGTATGCCATTGCACATTTATTACTGTAATATTAAGTACTGTATGTATTTCAATATGAATCAGAACAGTGGATTAAAATATTATATGCAAGCAGAGTTCTAAATCAGATAGAGACATCAATTAAAATATGCCTAATGTTACTAATTAGTTAAATTTTAGCTAAGAATTATCCATAATTTGTATATTTGAAAGTGTCTGGACTCAAACATACAATGAGATGCTTGGATTTCAGCTTATCCCTTCAGTAATGGATTCCTTTCCTCAAGAAGGACAATCTTTACAACCTCATT
>KL287293.1:0-35229 GCA_000699545.1 Podiceps cristatus | reverse complement strand
TCTATTTAAACAAATAATAAAGCCAGAGCACATAGACTGTAGTATTTCTAGAAATACTGTTGGGCTGGGATGAAGGAATAATCCCAATACATTTGTAACAAGAATTATCTAATACTTGTGTAGTATTTTTCCTTTTAAAAAAACTGTACAGCAGTGGAATGAATAATGAATACTCATATTTAATAAATATTAATATATTTAATCAATCATTAATATTAATTGTTCATGTCCTAATAGTTTTGTTGCTTCTTGCAGTTTTATTTAAGCCTTAGAGGTGGTTACACTGTCCAATGAAATAAGTTGATAAAATTAGGAGATAATGCCATATGAGGCTCTTCTATGGTTTAGCAAGAAGCCCACCAAGACAAAAAACACTAAGGCACATGTTTGATTTGCCTAGGTAAGGAAAAAAAAGTGACTAACGTAATAAGCTGGCGGTTTTGTTTCTTCATGGCAAACAGAAAACATACAATCTAAATACAATCATTTGCACAAGTTCTGAAATTGTCCTTAAAACCAGTTTTAAAATTCTGATTGGCAATGACGTGGTAGGAGTGGGATGCTTCCACACTGCTCTGATTCTCAGCTGATGTAAATTGACTTTAAAGGAATGGGGCTAATTTACTCCTCCTAGAATTGGACATATTATTGACCAGAATATAATTGAGAATTGCTGTGCCCTGTATTAATGTTAATCTTTGTTCCCTTGACTGAAGTAACTTTTTACACATTCTTTCTTAGAAAAATTATTTCTATTTGTTGCTTCTCCCTTCTCACTTCATCATACAAACCCAGAGCACTGAATTTTGCAATACACAATTTAAAAATCTCTCCTTTATCTGTATATTCTGAGCTAGTTGACTTCATTAAGTATTTCCTCTCCTGCACAGATTTGTAGAAGCTATTTATCATCGAAACCTTAGGGGAAATCATTATGTTCACTGCCTTTCAGGAAGCATTGGACATAGTTCCGTCCGGTTCAATGAAGATCAGCTGTTCTTTTCCTTTTTCTCCTTTTCCTAAAGCATTTTTCTTTATTGCTTTATTCTGTTTTGAAAACTATGAAAGCTTTTTATGCCACCAGGCTCTAGTTAGCAGATAACAGTTGAAATTGCAGAATATTAGACATTCCACAGGGATGAAGGATAGTCTAAAAAAAGATGTTGTCAGAATGAAGCTGATTATCTTCAATCTTCTGTTACCTTTTATAATTGCATTTTTATTGACTTGTTCAGCAAACACATTCATACACTTGACAATTGATGGAGTACTATATATCAAGGTAATTGGTAGGTAGTACCATATCGGTCTTGTTTTCAGATTGTGACTCTACCCTGCTTGGAAGGAGTGTCATGTAAAATATATTGCCACAAGTTCTTTTGTGATCTAGGAGGAGCCTTTTGATTGTATTTCTTTAGGTTTTCTCACGGTAATCAGGAAAAAAAGGGTAAGAAAAATGCAATAATGGTTAATTTTGAATTTGTCTAGTTTTGAGAGTGAGCTTTATTGCTCAGACACTGAATCTCCATAGATTCCGAGAGTGAGAAGAATACATTATGTCATATTGGTGGTATTTATCTGTATGAAATGTCATCATAGACCTTGTGGCAACTTTAATTCACAGCAGAAGAGTGTTGCGAAACTGTCCTTTATCATTGTGCATTCTGTTGACCTAGATGTCCTCGGGTTTTTAAAACTGGTCATTGTAAGTCATATGAGGCCCTCTACTGGTAGCCACTTTAAAATATATCAAGGTAAGATTTAAGAAAAAAGAGGAGAGATTGCAATGAAGCTGTCTTTTGAACTTTTAGGTTATCTTGTGTAATTCAAGTGCTGGGACTAAGCTGTCAATAATCACTCTTTAAATGTGATTAATATGAACCACAACACTGCACAAATGACAAATTTTAAATTAAAATGTTTCACATGTTTTTTTCACAGACAGTTATTTAGAAGTTGTATCTTGTGAAATTAATGTTTTTTTCAGCTATTCTTCTTCTTGTCATATCTTTACTAGGTGTACATTCCAAGCAGAGTGGCTATTGTGCTTCAGAATATGGATATCCCAAAATGAAGTTCTCTGTAACTATCACTGAAGAAGCAAGTCATGGAAGAAGTGCTGATATGCTGAACTAGTACTAAAAATAACAAAACTTTCTCTAAGGAAGCTTTCTGAAACTGAGTATAGTAATATTAGGTGTTTAAAATATAAGATTAATATTCACATATAATTGCAGAGCTCTTGACTTGCTAGAACCTCTGTAGAGGAAACTTTACAAAAGAGGCAGAAAGGAAAACGTTGGTTTTGTAGTTCTAGTAGTACAAAATTACACTTCAGAATACCTGCCGCTTTGCAATATCTTAATTAAATTGTTGTTTACATAATTTTATCAGGAATACAAGAGTGATCCTGCTCCAAAGTTTGTAATTTCTTGTAATCCTCTTTTTTGATAGTGAATTCAAATGTTCATTATATATTAAGGCTCCTTACTAAAAGTAGTTTGCTTAAATAAAACAGTTGTTTTTGGCTAAAAGGCAGCCTTAACAGTTTGTGGGACCTAATTTGAGGCTCCTCTTCAGTGAAGTCCAACATGGGATTAGAAATGTTTATCCAAATGCATGAGAAAGGTCCTCTGAGAGTATTGTAGTTTGCCATCTTTTTATTTAATGAAAATTGCACAAAAATGCTGAACAGCAAACCGAGCAGGCCAATTGACTGGTGACCTGCTGTTGCTATTGTGTGTGTTGCTTATTTGCTCCAAATCAAATCACTTAGTCTGTGCATCTCACTTGTAGAGAGAGAGAAAGGAAAAAAAAAAAAAAAAAAAAAAAAAAAACCAAAAAAAAAACCACCCAAGTATTTTATTTACATAGCTAAAATCTTCAGTCAGAAGAACGTTTTGCTCTTACTGCAATTATACCATGCTGGAAGATGTACTTAAAATGTAATTCTTCCCGTTACATTTATTTCACTAATGACAGGACCTTACAATACTGATTTCACTATTTCCAGAAGCTGCCTTTCAGCTTGGAACATGATGTCCTTGCACTTTTGTAACTTTTGAAACATTGCTTCTCATGAAGAAGCAGTCTCAAAATACAGTGATCAAACAGGTGTTTTTTCGATAAAATCAAGGTACTTACTGGAGTGCTGCTAAGATTATTCAAGTGAGTTCTTTCATGAGCTACAACTTTTTTGTAAAGAGTAAGATTTTGTATATTTGAAAATGTTTTGCAGAGTATTCTTCAAAGTTAATACCAAATTAACAAGACATGCTTTATTTTCTTCCATTTATTTAAAAACGTATTTGAAATGGTTCTGAAATGAATGTCTTTTGTAAAAAATTTGGATTTTCTAACTTTTAAAGTAGCCAAAGGGGAAGATGTCTGTGACCATTTCCGAGTCATAATTTTACCCAGTTTCCTATGTGAACCATTGTGTAAATTTTTGAATAGCTGTGCCAACACTGAAAATCTATTCACAGTTCTTGGAATGCTTATTGTGGCTTACTTCTTAAGAAAAATAAGGGATATGATGGAATAATGCAGCATGATGGAAAACAGTCTTTTGCAGAGGTCACACTGAAAGGACTTTATGAACATCCCTAGTCTGCTATGTGTGACAGAGAATTTTATATTGCAGTTAAATGCCATAATACTGTTTAGGATCATGCTTCATTTTCCTCTGCACCAGTTTGATCATTGTTTGGTAGTGGGCTAGTAAAAGCATTCCTGTTACACTAAGACTTTAAAGAAAATACTCTGAACTGTTTTAGCAACTGGAACTGATTATGTTTTGGTTCCCCCTCCCCCCGATTCTTTTCCTTGTAGTGAAATAATGAGCAACTTCTAATACATGTTATATTTACATTGTATTGATCTAATATGTTTTATAGGGTGTTGGGTTTTTTTGGGTTTTTTGGGGTTTTTTTTCCACTGGCACCAGTTCCAGGTTTCAAAATGTAATGCAAGGCAAGTGTCTGTGTCAAAACCTTTTTTCAAGAAAAGGAATATATGTATGATGTGAAGTATAAACTGAGTAAAATTACATGCAAAATAAACTCTGAGGAGGATAAAATAAATGCATATATGGTTTCATTGTTTATACCGTAAAAGGATTGTACAGTAGTCTTAACACTGGAGGAGAGTATTATATTTTGCTCCACCTTGAAATCGGGAACTTGTCTTGGTCAGAAACAGTCTGAGATTCGTAGAATATTTGACCTACACACGTTATTCTTCTGTGTAGTGATAGATTAATAAAAGCACATAAAGACAGGAAGCATCATAATTAGGGCTTTTTTGGAGTCCACCTCTACACCAACAGTGGGTGTATTCCTGCCTGTCTTGCGAGGCTGGAGAATTTTCCGTTGCAATACCTGTGGAAAGACAATTTCTTCCTCCTCCTCTTTGTATTCTGATGGATTATGAAAAGGAATTCAGCTACTGCCACTTCACCTTCCATCTAACATCACACTCGGATTGCAAGACTTCAACCAAGGTCTTTCCTTACTGTTACGCACTGAGGCTTGTAGCTGCCTGTCACCGTGACTGGTTGAAGCCTCAGACACATTCAGAGAAGCACATGAGCTTCAGAGCTTTTTTTTGCTTGGGTGCACCTCAAATCAGCATTCTTCAGTCAAATCTGATAGTTCAGTTCTGTCACAGAAGGAAACTAAGTGGTCCATGGCAATGTATCCCTGGGCACAAAGCTCTCCACAGAGATTTAGGCATCATGGAATAACTCTTTAAAGATAACCTCCTTTAGCATAAACGGCTGATGAGGATTTACATTTCTACACTTAGAAAGATATATTTCCCTGTCATCTGTAAGAGTACTAGTAATTCTTGGTAGCTCAGGCCAAAGAAATTGTTGCTCCACGGTCTCTCTAATAGTCAATGAGAACTCAAGTTGGTCTTCGCCTGCCGGTTTATCTAAGGCTGACCTTCCCTCCATCTTGCATCATGTGTGCTGAATGGCTCTTTATACTGAATAATTCAAGTTCTTCTCCAGACCAGGTTATTCTTACGATAACAGGCAGGCATCCACTAGAATGGCATTTTCTATGGGCAGTAAGTTTTGATTTCCTTGCTGTTTTCTCCTCCCACAATTCAAGCCTTACTATCCGGAGGTTTATTTTGAAGATGAAGAATGGAGTGGTTATTTCAGCTTGGTGAGTACTTCTGGAAAACAGATTTTAATAGAAAAACTGTTTGACCTTTCTGTTTGTTTGTGGGGTTTTTTTCTCTGATAAAATTTGTCTTGCTCAGTATATACAGTTCAGTAAAGAGTTTGTTAACCACGTACTCTGAAAGGCAGGAATGTGGTGTAGCTAATCCTCTGACAAAGGGAGACCAGCTGTATGAACAGTAAGATAACAGACTAGGTAGGCAATTGTGTGGTACTTGGACATAGTACGAGGTGATATTTTTGCATATTAATCTGTCAGTCGCAGTTCTGCTTTCAAATGATGTTTAAGGAGCTTGAAGTTCTAGTTTCCCCATTTTTTTTTTCACAACTCCAGGTTCTTAACTGCCCATTAATGGTTAAAGGAAGAAGTTGTTTATTTAAAAGTCTCCCTTCTCAGAGCTCAAAAACTAGTTAAGTAGTGAATGGTAAAAACAGCAGAAATTGTTTCCTTTAACTTAAATAAATGTGGATAATTCTGTTCTGGCTATGTTGAGGTCTATGATCTATCTGTCTTTTGCTCCACAATTTAACTTCCTGAGGAATTCAAGTATTCAGCATTTGAATTTCCTCATTGACTAATGTTTACAAACCGGGCATGTTGTCAGTGTTGGAGGGCTGCTACAGTGATGAAGCGCTATTTTACATGTTTTCAGATGTGATACCTTAGCTAGAATCCGATTTTCATAAAAATCAGCCTAAAAATGGCATATTCCTAAAAATTAACAGGGACTTTTTTGCGAAGGAAGACTCTGCGCATGTGTGTTTTCACACCTTGTAGTATATAGTGCAAGTGTTTTGAAGGGGTTGAGGGTGTGAGTTATTTGCTGTAATGGATGGCTGTCTCTCATGCCAAATGTACCTTTTAACTCTATTTAGATTTCCAGATTATTTAGAGTTGTATTCAAATCCTTGAGGAGAGAAACAGCACCGTTCCAAATGTTTCCTGAACTTTTTAAGAATAAGAAAATCCAAATGTTTTGGTCATGTTTGCCTTTATAGAAAGAGAATTTTTTTCTTTGTGCAATGCTTGCTTTTTATGTAGGCTTTTTCATTTTTGTTTTGTCTGAAACTAAGTTGCAATAACAGTGACAGGCTGACATATGACTGCTCTTATTAAAAAAATTAAATAAATATATTTAACTTGAGATGAATATATTAAAAATATTCTGCTTATGGAAAGGTAAAACCAAAAGCTAATGATGACTCATTAGATGAGACAAATCATATTTTTCATGCCTGTGAGTACAATATGTACCCTGTAAATATAAATAACTCTTGGATATTCACGGTAAATTAAAGCCTAAAATGAATTAGGAGAAAATGTAAGAACTTGTAGGCATTGAAGTAATAAGTCTCAGCTTAACTTACATTTTTGCATATTTACAAAGCTAAGAAAAAAGATCTAAGTGTTAAATTGAACTAGTTTTAAAAACTGTCTTCTAAAGTTAAAATGAAGACAATAATTTCTCAGAATATTAGGAGAGGATTAAAACTGATGTAGCACTAATCACTCATGCCATTTGACTCCAAGATAATCTTCTTCATTGTTAAAAATTAGGGGGGAACTCCCTTTAAATTTGATCGTTTCTTCTGACTATGCCTCACAAATCATAATTTAGATGTATAGGACAAGGTCAGTCTATGATAGGATGATGTAAATTTAATGCGTTGAATATTCAGTCTTTGCTCAGGGTATGAGGTTTATGACAAAAGAGATACAGTGCATTTAGGAGGAAAGGTATGTCGTCTGCAAACACTGAAGAAACTAACCTGCAAATGCTGTAATGTTACCGTGTTTTTCCGCATAGTACTTTTTTGTCCTGCTACTTTCCAGTAGTCTTGCCTGAGTCTTTTGTAGCAAAGGAACCACCTCTGGTCTATTTTCTATTCTCTTTACTGGAGAGAGGGACTGGGGGCAAGCAGCCTCCTGTCCTGCTGTACTGGGTCTGCCTGGGATGGAGTTAACGTTCTTCATTGCAGCCCTCTGCTGCTGTGTTTGTGGGTTTGCACCTGAAATGGTGGTGATAAAATACCGGTGTTTTGGCTGTTGCTAAATGGTGCTGGCACAGTGTGAAGGCTTTCTGTTTCCTCTTCTGCCCCCACTCACCCCTTACCAGGAAGTGGCTGGACATGTGCCTGCTGGTGGGAAGTCGTGAACAAATTCCTATTTCTGCTTTGCTTGCACACGCGGGGTTTGCTTTCCCTGTTAAAGTATTATCTCGACCCAGAAGTCTTCTCGCCTTCCTTCTATTTGCTCCCCATCTCAGAGGAGAGGGGAGTGAGCGAGCAGGTTGTGAAGGTGTTTGGCTGTTTGCTGGTATCAACCCACCGCCTCCAACAAAATCTGTGTGAGCTGTCCCCCTCAGGAGGAAATCGGCCGGCAAGATGAAAGTAGGTGAAGTCACTTGAAGGAAAAGGTGGGGGGTGAATCCCAACCTTGCTTAGTTGCCTTTCACAAAACAGATACTGAGTGTCTCTTGTGTTTGCTTAGGTTGTAGAGCAAGACAACTGGAGCAGATTAGTTAGTTATCCTTCTGTTAAAGTATCCCCTGTGTGAGTGATCAGACAAACTCGTATCTATTCAGTCTATTTCATGCTAAAAATTCTTGGACCATTTTTTTTTTTTTTTTTTTTTGTAGTAGTAACACGTGATTATATCTGCAGAAAAGTGTAAAAATACTACTTCAAAACTTAAGTAATTCTTAATGTAAATTCCTTCTTAAAAGTTTATTCACTATTAAAAGTGGGGGGGGAAAAAAAAAAGCAAACAACAACAAAAAGAAAGAAAGAAAAAAAAACAAAAAACAAAAAAAAACCCCCACCTTCTATCAAAAGGCTACCCTCTGGTACAGTAAACATAAGGAATATAACCTGAAATGAAAACCCAGTCTTTAGACTGTATGAAATTTTAACCGTTACTTTTGTACAAAACTACTTTCATGTATTCACCATTGCTTCTGTTGGGATTTTTTTATTTTTTCTCTGTTCATTACAGTGGTATTAGATCAAATGCAACACTTTGAGTCTTTCTGTATCCTGTAACCTGCGTAAATACTAATTATGAATGTTTGAGGCAATCATAGTTTTCCGTCTTCAGTAATAAGCTGGGGTTAGCTTTGGTTTGGGGTTTCTATGGTAAGGGTAAGAGGGGACGCTTAAGATACTTGGTGGTTTTGTTAAATGACACTTAAATTCCTGCCTTTGTAATTCCACTAATCATTTAAATCTTTGACTGTGGCGTGTTTTTGTCAGACAACAGCAAACCCTGTCTGGCAAGAAGAAGAAGAAGGAAAAAAAAAAAAAAAAACACATCTTTAGGCTAGTATGAGAAAAACAATGCTGGATAGAAAAATACATTCCAGTTTTCGACATGATGTATTTATGTAATTGGCTATCTGAAGGAACTAATGTTGATAATTCTGTGAAATGGAGCAGAAAGTCTGTATGGCACAGAGAACAGGTTGTTGTGCCGAACGCTATTTTCCCTAGGCACAAAATATTCCAAGATTTCAAATATGGGATTTTTTCATGAATAATATTGGATCCTGACAAGTAAGCATTTTCATAGAAAAATATTTGTCAAAAAAACTCCCAGAACAGTTCTATAAAAATAATACTAAGCGAAATCAATGCTTGCATTACGTGCAAAACATGGACACTAGCAGCTCAAATATCGTTAGTGTAAGCAGATGTGTGGAGGGGTCTTTCATTAAATTCATTGCGTAAGTGAATCTCTGTGCCATTCTTCTGAAAATAAGAAACTTTTTTTTTTTTAATGACCATGTAGTGATAGGGCCATAGGGTTAGCTTTCCATAGGCCTCCTTCAGTTTCTAATTCAAATCAGCTGTGTAACTGGTGCCTGGTGCCTGTTGGGGAGGGCTGTCAGGCTGCACTTCGGCCAGGCTGCTGCCCTCAGCGTCTGACCTTCTCAGGCAGGTCAAGCTGTCCCGGTGGTGGTCCTTGCACAAATGCTGGGGATGCCACGTGATGAACTGGACCGGAAAACTGATTTGCTGGGAATATAACTCTTTTAATGGCGTAAGACTGCCAAAATATGTAACTCAACTGGAAAATGGGTTCTTTATAATTGATCAATGTCTCAGTCTTCTTACAACTTGTCAATAGGGGTGACTGTGCTGCATCCATTAAGTGTGTGGTTTTTCTAGTTGTGCTGTGTAACAGCCTGCTGTTACACAGAACTAACTCTTCCTTCTAGTTTTCAATAACCTTCTAGATCTACCAGCCCCTGTTCCTCAAACTTACCAGACAAGTGTAATACAATCCATCACATTTGTGGATTAGCACAGTGGCCACATGTCCTTCATTGCAATGACCTGTTTTTTTAAAAATCCCCAAGGAATAATTCAGTAATGTGATTATGTATTTTTAAACAAGTTGAACATGGTTTGCCTAACTGGGGATAGCTGGTAGGAAGTGATAATGAAAAAAACAGATATACCTAATGCAATTTTAGCTTTTTATTTTTTTTTTCTTTCATTTCTTTTAGTCTTTTCCTGTGGATGTAGTAAAGCACAAGGTATCAGTGGTGGTTAATGCATCCCTAGAAATGCTGTCACCAAGCGTGCACACACACATTAAATGGAACATAAAACCATATTGACATATAGCTAGGAATTAAGTAGGGACAGCTATTCTCATATTGACACCAAAAAAAAAAAAAAAATCTAATTATCCAGTTCTCTGTTGGATTTAAGTATTGATGGAGTGGAGGGAGGTGAGTCCTAATCTTCCATCACTTCACAGAGTTACTCTTTTTCAGAAATCTTCATGTTAGTTCTGGTACAAAACATGAAAGGAGCAAATACCCCGGAGTTACACATCTGCTGCTGCTATAGAAGCTCTTGTCAGAAATTCTTACCTTGCAGTGTGTGCTTAGTACAGTTGTTGATTGTAATAGTCCCATTTAAACTTGAGTGGTGATACACACCTTGTTATGTAAAACACTGTGCAAGGTGGTTTAAACATGAAAGATAATTGCTGATTTTTCATTGGCGGTAACTCATAGGTAGACATTCCTATGACTAATTAAATACACTGACCTTTAGTATTAACAGCCTTGATGGGTTTCAAGCCATGATTCGCTTTGATGCTAGGCATAGCTTTCAACCTGTCCTGTCTGCTTTTGTTTTCTTCTGAACAGAGCTTGTGAATCTTCCTGTTTATTTTGGACAGTGTAGGCAGGTGTCTGGTGTGCTTGCGCTCCCTACGGGGTCCTGCCACCTCGCAGGACTGTGCCACACTTAGTCCTGCATGCCTCTAGCTATTTTCTCTATTGCATCAAACCATATGGACCTTCTGAGCAGCCCTTGTGTCTTTATCCCTTCCTCATCTCTCTGTCTCCCACCACCCAGCAAGGTGGGTATTTGTAAGGGGTTTGGCCCATCAAAAGATCTGTTAAGGCCGTATTTCTCAGGTGCTTGGAGATGCGGGACTGCAGCAAAATAAATGTGTTGGTCTGTGTTTGACTTTGTGGTTAAAGATGACAAGAGGCCCAGCTTCTAACTCCTAACTTCCCCAGATTTTACAGATTCTGTCACCCTGGTTAGGTGACAGCCCCTCTTCAGGGCTGTCCCTGGCCTGAAAGGGTGGGTAGTAATGTTTCAGCTGTTGCTTTCACAGCAATTAACTGTAACAGTGCAGAGGTAAGCTGCAATCAGAGATGTGCAAATGAAGCATCTCCAGCTTCTTAAATTTATTCCTCCGTGTCATCTGCTGAGCAATGCTTGCATGTTGCTTGTAGGGAATTTTCCTCATGAGGAAATTGTGAGTCTGAGCATGTCCTTGCGTATATTTCGAAGTCTGTTTCCTTTGTGCCCCATACATCTCTACTCTGAAAAGCTGATCTGTGTGGCAGATGACTTGCCCAGGGTTTGAGAGAATCACTCCTCAACTTGCCAGGTACAGCTTGTTGCGCTGGGGGAAGCAAACCAGAGTATGAAGATGTGAAGGGCTTGTGAGGACACATCGCCTGCTGAGGTTGCTTTGATGCCCAGCGGAAGAGTCAGACTTGATGCGAACCCTGCTGGAGCCTGCTGGACTGGTACAATCCAATCCACCCTCTTCCATCTCTCTTGGGGTAGTCAGTCAAATCCATGCTAGTACACAGAGGCACTGCATGTGCTCCAGGGGTTACAAGAACAATGTCAAGAGCTGAGATGACAGAATGACCAAGGTAAACAAGGATATGAAACCTCAAGCACACAACGCAACTTACTGTGTCTTAACTCTCTTCCAGTTCTTACTGGAACCGATTGGGTGCTCATCCTGTCTTTCACAGTGGCCACTGCTGGCAGAAGGTGCAAGCAGCCAGCAGCAGGTATCTATCCGATAATCCTGCTTATGGGGAAGCCAGGTTTGCTTGGAGATGGGCTGCATGTGATAGAGGAATCCGTGTGGATCAGCGAGGGAATAAGTACTTTGTACCCACTTCTGTTTCTTTTCTGCATCTCTAAGTCACATCGTTAGCAACAGCAACCTACTGCTGCACATATTTCTGCAAATTATACTGCTTAATTAACCAAGTGATGTGTAGTAATACTACATGACATTTTTCTAGAAGTGTTGCCTAAAAGACCTGACCCTCTTAGAAGTGATAACAAAAAAAAATGGTAGTAGAGTTCAGAAAGATAAATGTGCTTCAAATGGTTTGGTATCTCCACATGTCTGCATCTACAACAATAATTCACATCAGAGAAGTAACAGGCAGTTTTGAAGTCCCCCGATGGTTTCCACTTACCATGTGCTAACTCAGTTCCGAGAGTGGTTTGGGGACAAAAATGTAGATTCTTTTGAGGTGGAACTAAACAACGGTCTCTTCTCTAAAAGCCCTCCAAATGTCCCTTGGTGAGTAATTTGTTTCACAGAATCACTAAGGTTGGAAAGGACCTGTTTAGACCCCAATATTTCCATGCACGGCCTCCACCCACTGCAAGAACTTCCTACATGCTTCTAATAAATCTTCCTATCAGGAAGCCTCAAATGACACATGGAGGTAAGACTTTTCCACATAG
Organism: Podiceps cristatus; assembly: GCA_000699545.1. Taxonomy (NCBI): domain Eukaryota; kingdom Metazoa; phylum Chordata; class Aves; order Podicipediformes; family Podicipedidae; genus Podiceps; species Podiceps cristatus. Next base: position 23,006 of record KL287293.1, on the reverse strand, counting down.
GAGATGAGACTGCATCTAATCCACAGGGTACTGCCCAAGCTGCGTGTAATAACAGTGTGAGGAGCTCAGTGGCAGCCACTTTGATCTGTTCCTAAAATATTTGCTAATGCAGATGTAATGTAATAGGCCAGTACTATTATTTCTAAATTTGCAAGACTTTACTATTGTCAATCCATATTCCCTGGCTTATGCGATGTTCTTTATGTAACACTGAAAACCAAATTAAAGATACAGAAATGTTTCTGAAAGTGTTTACGCAGAACTGATGTTGTGAATCTACAATTATTTTTGCAGTTTTCTTAATGTAGCTGTTACGGCATAATAACAGCCCTTAATCATTGTTCTTCTGCCTGCTAAGGCAAATAATGTGCTTGTCTAATGTAACAGAAACTGCAGTCAGTAGCAAAATCTTTAGTATCTAATTTGCTAAACCTTATTTTGCACTTTTTCATCTGAAATGCAGATTTAGAAATTGAAGTAGTATATGTAACATTTCAGTGCACAAAATCATTACCAACAGGATATTTGGATGGCAGTTCTGTTTGGTTTGGGAGGGTTTTTTTTAGCTGAGACTAATTGTCTTCATGTGCCAGAAGATTTTTAAAAGTTAACAAGTTTTATGTTGTGGTTTGGTTTTCTGATGGGTTTTTTTTTTTGGTTTGGGGTTTTTTGAGGGTTGTTTTTTGGGAGGTTGGTTGTTTGGGTTTTCTTGTTCTGTTTTTGTGTGGGTTTGGGGGAGGGAGGTTGTGGGTGGTGGTTTGTTTTGGTTTTTATTTAGTAGCACATAGTGAAATAGTGAACTCCCCTCGCCCCCTAAAGACTCTGTTCTGTTTCCAGGCTGCTGCATCTGAGAGTTGCCATTCCTGTCAGTACAGCCATAAGGTCAAAATCAGGAATTGGTTCTCAGCCCTCATTGAGTTTGGTGCTTCCTTGTGCCCCAAGCATTTCATTCACATAAAGGATCGTGGGCAATGATTTGTGTCCCCAACAAAAGCTCAGAAGCAAGTGTGATATTGACCCACTTTACAGATAGGAATCTGTCACATAGAGGAGATATTTCAGGATATAAATTACAGTACTTTGCCAATACAAGGATTCACCACTTCCAGATCTCACAATGCATTTCTCTTACTAAATTCATTATTTAAGTGCAGTCAGGAAGAACCCACCCGTGAGTTATATGGGACAAATTCTGCCCTTGATGTCCTTCACATATTTTGCTTATTTTCTGCTGCATTTTTTCATTGCACTGTAATGTTGCATGCTTTAGCAAATGCAGTAATTGGGGAGGGTATCATGCCATACATTAAAGGTACATCAAAGGTATAAAATGGTGCCCATAAAAGATCACACTGTGCTTTTCACCGTGTCAGCCCTCTTGGCAGCTTTGCAGCACCTTCCTAGTTGGAGCTTCGGAGCCAGTTGGTTCTTCCCCGGCTAGTCATGCACAGCCACTCTTAGATCCAGAGTGGGGCAAAAGTGTATTTCTGGAGCAGGTAAATCAGACCTCCAGGTGCTCTCCGTACCTGGTCACGGGAAGCACACATCACCCCGGCATCAGGTGGCTGCAGGGTGAAGATTATCCCAGACGTCACATGGGAGAAGTGTTGTGGAGTCACACGGAAAAATACACATCCTCCCTCGCCCTTGCTGGACACGGCCAAGTGAGAAGAAGAAATGCGGGTATGCTTTCTTGTATTGCAATATTCTGCCAGTTCTAAGCACTTGGGAGGAAAACAGCAGGAGGAGGTCACCAGGGCTGCGCTAGGCGCTGCAGCCCCGCTGCCCCAGCCCGCGCAGCTGAAGGCAGCACAGGTGGGTCACGGCAGAAGAGCGCGCAGGGTATTCCCAAGGCCCTGCAAGCTTTCTGCCTCCTCTTCTGGGCCTGGTGTTGGCACAGCTTGAACTGGTGCAGGGCCAACAGGTTGGTCTTCTGCAAGGCCAGTGTGTATGTGGTCTTCAGTAACTCCAGGGAAGCTGTGATGTATACCAGCGAATATAAAGCTATTCCTATTCAAAGGATGTTTGCTGTATATACTGGGATATATAGCTAGTGTGTTCCCTGGCACTCCATATGAGACCTTGCTTGATTTCCCTAATATTAACTTTTTTTTTCTATGTAAACATGCTAAATGTGCCTACTGTATATATCCATGCACTGTGTTAAAACCAAATATACCTTTATGTCTAAATATTAGTGTCTTGGTTTTGGCCATGAGGGGGCTAATTTTCTTTCCATTAGCTACGGTGTTTTGCAATTAGTATGTGAAGAATGGCGGTAATACACTGATGTTATTAGATGTTGCTATGAGATCAAGGGCATCTGCCAGCTTCCCGGGTTTTGTCAATGTGCAGGTGCAAACACCTGGGAGGGGCACAGCCAGAATAGTTGATCCAAACTGGCCAAAGGGAGTATTCCATGCCATAGACGGCATGCCCCGTATAAGTGGGGTGTGGCCAGTGGGTCTCCTTTTCATTTAGTTGAGCCTTTTAATTTGTTCATACTTTCATTCGCTTGACTGTTCATTCCCTCGCTCCCTCTGTCTGGATCTTGCAGTTCCGAGACCGCTGCTGGGGAATATTGCCGTTCAATCAAGATTATAGAAGAACCTGTGGGAGGAAAAGTTAGTATTATTTTTCATTGGAAATCCTCACGCAGCAGTCAGTGCTGTGATGGGTACAGCGGTCCCATGAATCTGATGCTTGCAGAGGCTCATTGGCTGAACAACTGCAGTTCAGTAACTCATGCTTATTGTTATTGTAGGGGATCTCAGACACAAACTTCTCCAGCGGAGTGTCAGGTTCTGGCCTTGCTGAGGATAGATTGCAACACAGTAGTTCGGAAATACTGACTTCAAATATATTTGTTGCTTATAGAGCAATCCCTGTTTATGTATTCAGCTGATACCACAGAAAGCAAAAAATATTTATAAATACAGTTTAACTTCCATTAAAGCTTAAAAAAAAAAATATCTTGAGAAATTTTTAAGAGGGCTAAGCAGAAGTATTAAAGCTGTCATTCTCATTTTAGTCCTTCAGGAAAAGTCATCCTTCAATTTTCATAAAAATCCAGCAATAACTAAAATGGATTTCTCCATCTAAGCAGAACTCAGTATCTCCTCTCTGGGTGAATAATTGAATTTATTGAGTTATTGAGCACATTGATAATGTACAGATATTTAAGGATCATATTAACAGTTTTTATCTTTTGTTACCAAGGTAAAACACAATGTTTTATAATACTTGAAACACTTCATTTGACCTAAAATAACAAAATTAATTTTGAAACAGCTGAAAAATAGAACAGCACTGATGGTCTAGTTTTGCCAAGGGTCTAGTCATGGTTTTTAGACGTCTCAGCATGTAAAATGACCATCCTCTTACAGAGCAGTGGAGGTTGGTGTGAAATACCTAAATGCTTGTTGGTTCAGAAAAACATTGTGATTCTCTGCCCTAGTGATTAATACACCCATGTGGGAGGTGAGATATCTGGGGTACCATTGCGGGTCCCCCCCAGAATTTGTGGCAGATCTGCCAACAAAGCAGCGTTTGATGCAACAGGGTGTCCGGTGCGCCGGCGGTGTCTGTCTCTGTGGGCCGGGGCCTCTGTCGCAGCGGTGAGCGGCCAAGTCGGTGCCTCTGGTGCTGAGCGAGACGGAAGCGGGGCTCCTTGCCCTCCACCAGCCTCAGCCACCCGTTTGGCTTCCAGGTGGCACGGCTTGGCTCGCACGTGTACCTAGTTTGCCTCTGCGGCTTGGTAATGCTGTGACCTGAAGTGCAGAAATTGTCTCCTGTGACCTGCAATACCTGGCCCTGCATCCCCCATCCTCCCCTTCTACGGGCTGTCCTGTACCCACGGACACATCTCTGCTGGCTCAAAGGGGCACGGGGCGGGGGGGGGGGGGGGGTGTGTGTGTGTGTGCAAGCCTGTCCGTGGTATTGGTTTGGCTGACCAGTCAAATTCCGTCATAATGCTGGCCAACTCTTTTTCCCCTCTAAGCAGAGTGTGTGTGTGTTTCTAAGTGTATGTAGGGCATATGTATGTGCACGCAAATACTTATCTCTAATTCTTCCGCGTTCAAGAAGATTGCATTGATATTTATTATATTCCATCCTTTTTAGGGGCAGGAACAGCTTATTTTTGGGTGCCTGAACAGACTTAACACAAAAAAGTTCTGATTTACTTGTGACATTCCTAGACATTTCTGCAAAATAAATCAATAATAAAAACTTTAACAGGCAATCAATCAGGCTATTTACAAAGACTTTTTTTTTCAGAAACAGGATGAAAAGGCTGATCTTCTCTTAGGGAATTCTACTATTGAGCATTTTTATAGGCTCTGCACTCATTAAGGAAAATACACAGACAGGCCAATACCACATGGCTGTATATTTCTTTCACATTAAGTAAATCTATTTAAATATTAAGTAAAACTTGTCCTGACAACTTGCTAAAGCAGCCATTGGGTCTGTGCAATCTTGAATGCTCTAGCTTAAGTAGATTCAAAGCCATTTGTCTGTCCAGTATTTTCTTTTGGATCTTGCATTGAACTAGCTTTCTTAAACAAGTGAAACGTCAGGAAAGTTTTCGGATCACAAAGTCTAGGTCAGTGGGAGTTATTGTATTTCTTCCTTAAGGCCGTGTTTTTGTCTTTGTAATACAGAGATGTAATTACCATAACTCTGAAACCTTAGGATTGGAATTGCATGAAGTAGAAGGCAGGTCTTAAGACTCAGTATGCTAAATTTGCAGGAGTGATTTAATATTGTAAATTATCATTAAAATTCTGCCTACCTTGTCAAACTGCATATGGATTATGAAATAGAATTTGGGTTCCTACAGATCCTGATATGTATATATGAGTCAAATAATGATCATCTAATAAGAGCTGATAAAGATTGGTAAACTATTATATCTTTTGGATTACTTTACCTTCACCATTCTTAGTACTTTTGCTGTATCACCAGTCGGCTGTGTTGTGATTTGCCTGGTTATTTTATTGCAAGCTCTCTCAATCTCTACCCACAGAAGTCACTGGAAGCGCTGTGCCTTGTAATGTTTGATAACCACTGCAGCTAACTTCCCCGAGCCCGTCTGTGGCGCGTGTTTTGGCTGTGGGATCTTTGCGGGCTCAGACACTTGCTTTCAGGCATGGCAGTGGCTTGGATGTGCCCTTACGCAGCCTTCAGCTAAGGAAGTGCCTCTTGCTTTCTCTCCTGGTGATTACTTCGGGAGAGGAAAGGAGAGAGAGATGCAGAGGATTGTGCTAAAGTGAATAAGCAAAATGAAGAAGCCTACGTGCAGTATAAGCCACCGCAAAACGATTCACGTGTTACACGCTGCATGTCAGTGAGGTGCTGCCGTGCCCCGTGACTTCGCTTTGGCCAGTCGAGAAAACAATTTAAGCATTTGCTTAACTGAGGGATACCAGTGAGATAAAAGCCTTAAAGCTGAGTATATGTTGCATGCCTTTTGGTTTGTTTTTCCTTTTTAATCAGGATTGGGCAGCTCAGTATCATATAAAATCGAAGTATGGATATTCAAGAAATCACTCTGCTTGACTTACATGAAATCATACTGAACCTCCTACATCTGAAAAAAAAAATATATATACACCCATCTAGAATTACTCTGTAGGGAGCCCCCCAAAATCTCATTTAAGGTCCATGAAAGCAGTCACAGTACTGTCAGTGGCTGCCAAATCCAACCCATGCCATTTATTTTCTGGCTCTGGTTTGCTTACAGTTTGTCAATTATAGCTAAGTTTTTCTCCTTAATTATTGTCAAGTGCAAACCCTTTTATATTCTCCTGAATTATATATTTTTTTAAATTAAATTTTGAAGGACTGTGGTACTTATGATGAGAGTTAAACACATTTCAAATCTTAATAAGCCTATTTTTATATTATGCTGCTTGAACTAGTCATGCTAAGGAGGGGGGGAATAAAATTAATGGGTTTCTCTTGAAGTAGAAAAAATTACTCATTTTTGGTAAAAGATCATTTGATAATTTACTCTTGACTTCACTACTTGATTTATCTCATCTTCCCACATTAATTTGTTTTTAATTTTTTTTCCCTTGCCTTCTGAGGTTTTCTAGCTTTAGTAACGACTCTGAGATGGTTAGATTGATGGACTACAAAATTCAGCATTCTTGAACTAAAAGAAAAAAGAAGAGCTTAAACACTTGAGCTAACAAGCAATATAACCTTTACATAATAAGCTAGAATTTCAGCTTTGCAGTGCCTTGCTCTAAGATGCTGGAAATTGATTATTTAGTTCACCTACTCCATGTCACTTCTGGGCCTGTATAATTCCATAATGCAAAACTTTGATTTTACTGATTTGGAGTGTATTTAGAATGGGTTAAGTATTGATACTTCTATTTTTTCCCTTGAGATACCATTTATAGGCTGATATGTCTTGTTGACAGTAAGGTACTTGTATATATCAGACCCCTTTGCCCCACTTTCCCTCCTTTCACACACACACACCCCCCCCCCCTTACCCAGCCTTCTTTTTACTTTTTTATTTTTTTTTTTTTAGAGTTATTTAGTTCTTTCCTCAAATGTTGCCAGTACATCTCCCTAAACTTTTTTTAAAAGATCAGTCTGTGTGTAAACTCAGAACTGTTATTACATGCCAACAACGCGTTCTCAGTGCACGTATTCTTATTTCATTTGCAGCCTGCTGGTGTGCTCTCAGAATAAGCTGTGCTGGTCAGAACTAGCAGGCCTTGTAAGGCAGACATGCAGTTGTTTTATTTAACATAGAGTCGAGATGCTACTTTCACTATTAAAACAGTTTTAAGAACCTAACATGCTACTTACTGTAAACACAGAGAAATCAGAGTAATTAAAAGAGTAAAAGGAGGAAAAAAATGAAATGGAGTAACCGGAACCATTAAAACTTCCCTGGTAGTGAGCCCCTGAACTACACCTAGGCCTATGTTTTGAAGGCAAGTGCTTCGAAACAGACCATGATACCTTCACCATGAGCTTATGCATGGAAAACAGGTGGACATTCAAAGTAATCCAGAGTGGTGAATGTTGATGGAAAGTGGTACAAGTAGAAAATGAACTGGTTTAACCCAGACGGGAAGAATTGTGATGAAACTGTGAACTGCACTTAAGACAGTGAGTGAAGCATGAGGCGGGGGGGCTGCTTTCTGAGTTGGTTGACCAAAGGTGACAAGTCAGAAATGGAACCTACCTGAATTAAATAACAAAAAGCTTCTCTCATATTGTTTGCCAACATTTAAAAAAAAAAAAAAAAAAAAAAGGGGGGGGGGTGTAGGGAGGAGAGTTGAATAGACTTTGGCATATCAGTTGGAGTTATTACTGAAAGAGGAAAGATCATGATTCCAAACCCTGGAGAACTTGCTGCTACTTTCCCCATTGCATGTCCCATTCTTCCTTCTGTTGTTTTCATCCACCCTATTTCCTTCTTGTGCATGCATATTTCTCTGTTTCCACCTGTGTCTGAGCCAAACTTCCTCAGTTGTGCACCAAAACAAAAGAAGGTGATGCCCAAAGAGCACTAGTAGGGGTTGGAAATATCCACTGAGTCACCAAACATGCTGAGGCTGACCAGGTGATAGTCCAGACCAGGCGGTTGCAAGAAACGGTTTTAGCTGAGACACACAGCACATGCTTTCATGGATGATGGATCGCATTTTAACCTCAGATATATAAAATAAGCATTTTCCCCTTTACTAATCTGTTGTGTTTGTCTGTGGTGGCAGCAACATAGCACAAATCAATTGAGATTCAATAAGAACACTGTTTCTTTCTTCTTTACTAAGAAAGATTACTTGATGTTCAAGAATACTGAATATCCACTCTCTAGCAACATAAATCTGATAGCTTTTATTAAATTTAATCTTGTGCGAGTGTTGAATTTCAAAGTCAAATTGTCATGATACAATTTTTTTTCTTGTGTATTTTAACTCTTCTTCTCTGTATTCTAATTAATCAGTTATCGAACTTTTGTTAAGGACTGACTGTTCCGTTTGCTATCAAATAATGTATTACCTAGTTTTTGTTCTTGAACTTTATATGGTTCTTAAATATTATAAACTAGCATTAAGAGCATTGTATGTGTACTCAGAAAAATGTAAAGGTGTCTAACCTTTAAAAGATTGATTTTCATGGGTGCTTAGGCAACAACACTTTTCAGGTCACATATGTGGCATATCCATCTTTAACATGCTTTTTGTTTAATAGCTTAGATAGTGAATTTGGTTTTGAAAAAATAATACTTAATATAAACTCCAGCTTAATTTAAGTTCTTCCTTTAATCTGGTGCCTTAACTCTTTTGTGATTAAACATGAGTATTCTAGAGCTTTGCTACTCAAAAACAGACCAGATTTTTATTTAAGAATGACGTCTAAATTTGTGTAGCTTTTATTTTTATTTAAGGGCAGCCTGGGAAAGTAAAACTTTGTCTCCTTCCTAGGTGCTTGAAGCCTTGAAATGTTGACTATTCCATTAACACACACCACCTCTCTTTTCCACACCTTGCTTTTTAGTCAATTCTTGTCCAAGTAACACATTTTCAGTGATTTTTTTGTCCTTTCTTGTTAATTAGTTCCTGAGCAATCACCAATGATGTTCCAATTTTCTGAGATATTTAGTTGGAGTTACGTGTGGCATTTAAACACCTGTCCTAGATTCTAGGTTTTTCTGGTATAACCTGTGATTAAAGTCATGAATATAAATGCTAAGGAGGAAAAAAAAAAAGAAACTGCTCCATGTCATAGCTTTTTTAGTCTCAGCTCTTGCCTTTTAAGTCATTTTGCCATTTCTGTGACCCCGGGGAAGAGGTGAGCTTTGCAGCTTGCTCGGGATGGTCAGAGGCCTGAGGCTGCTCTGAGGAAGGAGGGGAATGAGCCCAGCACTGTGGATGCCTGTGTGGCAAACACTGGTCACAGCTGGCCCTGAGTTCAGAAGGTTCATGTGTCTTTGACCACAGCTGGAGTTAAGGAGTTTTTTAGATCATGCAAACAGCTTAGGTAGGGTAACTTTCCTTTTCTCCAGGCAGTGGATGCATCTCTTCGAAGACTGGTGTGATTATCATGCGAAATAAAAAAAAATATCCCCCTAGTGAGTATCCTTTTGCATTGTTTTCATCATTCAATTCAATTTATTGTGTTGCAGTTCTGATTTGTGTTGAAATCAGGTCAACCTTAGGTTGAAGTGCCAATATTATGTATAACACCACCCGAAGCAGTTCCCGCCACATCGTCAGCACATCTTCCACCTTGCCTAAACCCTTGCTACATCCTTGATTTTTTGCTGCCAGTTTCATTCCCTGGTATATCTATGCCTGACAATGGGGGCTTGAAGTTGTTCGTAACAGTGTAGTAGAGAGTACTGCCAGATAAAGTTTGAATCAGTTTGAGTGTTATTTCTCAGTGAGTTTTGCTAAATGATAAGATTTTAAAGAACTGTTCAGAAGAAATGTAGACGTAGGCAAATACCAGCTCCCCTGGCTCAGGTGTTCATTTTGCCGGCTCAGCGAGAGTCTTTTGACAGCTCTCTAGATGCTGCCTGTATATTGTCAGCAGGAGTACTAAAGGGGCTGGTTAGATCAGTAAAACTATGTTAACTCAATCTATATTTGGAATTTTTGCATATCTTCAAAACCTTTACAATGTTATGCCATCTATTATGTCCACTCACTTACTGAAATCTATTCTAATTGATGAAAGGGACAGTAAACTTCTCGGGAATGGGTTTTAGTTTGCTTGCTTTACTTACTGTAAATCTCCATAGGCTAGTGATGGAGAAAAGCAGATCTATTGCCCATTAAACTGATAAGGAAGGAATCAGCCTTTTGTTAGGCCTCAGACAATATTTGTAGATAAGTAGGAGCAGGTTGTAACTTTAAGGGAAGAGGGGAGGTATCACAGAGATCTATGTAGTTTTGAATGGCTTGACTTTCTTTTTTGTTTCTCCAATGTCTTCGTTTTCCAGGTGATGCTGTCTGCTTCAGAGAGAGACTACCCAATTCCCACATATAAGCACAACTGAATAATCAAAAAGTCATATTCATCTGCCATTGTTTTGCTTTTATAAAGGTTATTCTATATCTAGGCTTAATAAAAGAGAATAATGCATTTCAAAATAAATTTTTCTTTTCTCACAAATTTAGGCAATCAAAGCAATTTCTGAAAATTTTCTAGTTGTACAGTGTGTTAGCAAAGGTTGTATTTGAGCTTAATGTCAGAAGTCTAGTTGCAGGAAAACAGTGAAATGGTAAATAACAAACTAAAGGCTCAAATATCAGATGAAAAGGGTGTGTCAAAGGGCATGAATTGCATAGATCTAGATCTTACAGTTTTGAAAAGCATACTGGATTTTACAAATGTATCTCTCATGCATTTTTAATGAGCACAAGTAATCAGAATGATTTTCAATCATGGTGGAAGGTTATAGCAACACTGTGCTCTACTTCAATAAGAAATGAGCATGGGCTGTAAAGAGGCAGACTCGATAATGCCCAGTGGAAACTATAGACTTCCCATCCCAGTTCAGCTTCACCATTCTTTTAGACAGCCCAGAGAGACAGACATTTATTTTCAGAATGGAAAATATTTGCATTGTAAAGATTGCAGCAATTTTGTTAAAGCATTAGAATAATCTCTCTCTCGTGTTTGGTTTTGGTTTTGTGGGGTTTTTTTTAATCTTCTTATTCTCTTTTACACTACTTATTTTGTAGTTTCATGCAGCTTTAATTCTGGGGAGAGTTATTTAAAAATCTGTCTCTGAAGGTTTGGGGTTTTTTTTCTTCTATATATTTGCAGGGTTTCTTCTTTACTTTCTAAGAGGTGGTGGTGGTTAGGGTTTCTTTTTACTTAATTACCATATGGAAAGTGGCACCTGAGAAGTCAGAATAGTATTTGTTTCCTGTGTGATCATTTGGTCCTGCTGTTCATGTTTCAGCTGGATACCTAATCCTTTTAACAGTGCAGAAGATTATGAAGCTACAGATAAGAGATTACGGCTCCAGGTGAGGGATAAGTAGTTGATCAAATGAATGAAGGAGAAGAAGAGATTGTTTCAATGCGAAGATCCCCTACTAATTAGGGCTATGGAGAAGAATTGAGAAGAAATATGATTAGAATTCTCTGTCTCTCTCAACAGGATTTTATTTTTTTTTTTCCCCAAGGAAAATGCCTTAATGTTTTCATAAGGAGATAAAGCCACTTTTAAAATACAATTCTTCAGGGACTGGTATACCTGTACAGTTAGTACCACACTGTTAGGCCAGCTTTGTGGATGTTTTTCCTCTCATTTGTTATATATGTGTTTGTTTTAATCATCCTTTGTATCAGAATTTCATAGGGTCAAGAGCTAAGGATCGGAAGGAAGGATCAGTCAAGGCATGTGGTCAATGTTTTCCATGGCTTTGCTTGCAGAAATAGACATCGGCAGTTCATTTTGCAGTTAGCATCGCCTGTGTTTCTCAGTGATATTTATCCTAGTAAACACCAAGTGAGGTAACAACGCAGCAAAATTATTCCTCGCTGCAGTGTCACCCTTCTCAGACATAAAATATTGGAGCCTGTAGCAGCAGCCAGTGCAGCCAGGTCCTTAGTATGTTTAATACTTTATTCTTAGTGTCTTCTGTGCTATGACTTGTCCACAAAAAAAGTTTAATGACTTGAACATAACAAAGAGCCAATAAAGATACTAATTAGCTAAATAATACTAGAGCTACTCCTTTTTCCCCCATCCTATCCACTGAGAACATCATATCACAACAGAGACATTTATCTATTGGTCTTTCCTGGGACTTCTGAGTGCTACTGCTATTCAAATATTTGCATATTTTCTCAAGCATCTGGTCATCTGTCTTGCCTATCCTCTTTGCAGAGGATTTTACTAAAGTTATTCCAGTTTGCAAACAGAAGAAAACTAGAAAATGCATGCTTAATTTTCTCTTAGCATGAGCTGGTGTTCAGTCTTCTACAAAATAGTAACCTGCTATTTTGTCCCTATAAGACAGGTTTCATTTTTCCACTTCTCAGAATACTATAACATAAATGGAAAAGTATTTATGTCTACATTGATGCAAATTCCAGACAGAGGGTGACATGGCTTGTCCGGTCTCCTACTGTTTAGCTGGTACAGCTGAGAAGAAAATCCAGTTATCCTGTTCTGACTGCATGCACTAAACCCTGGACTGTGCTGCTTTCACTGGTAACAGGAGAACATATCTCCATGCTTTTCATTTTTATTGGGGGGAAAAAAACCCCACCAAAACAAAACCCCCAAAGCAGCCCCCCCCCAAAAACAAGCAAACAAAAACCCAAACAAAAAACCAAAACCAAACAACCAAACAAAACCCCCCCAAAAAACCAAACCCCAAATAACAGAGAAAATAAATGCAACAGTGTTTGTCTTTATGGGTGGTTTAAAGTTTCACCACCTAGCTGGCACTGTAAAAGTGCAAAATGTGAGCTAGGTATAAGCTATCCACCGCACAATAGTAGATAAAATAATAATTTGCTATATAAATAGGTGGCCTGTACATAGTAATATATTTGTCCTTCAGAAGATATGTGGATACTAGCACTTCAGTCAGTATTTCAATCTGAGAGTCGCCCTATTAATAATCAAATTCATTAACAAAAGTATTTGCAGTATGTATCTAATTAATTGACTGTTGCACAATACTAGTTTTTTCTAGCTTTTGAAGTCAGCCAGTATTTATAGCAAATAAGTGCTGCTAGGGACTTTTAAGTTGTAATTAATAATTATCATGTCTCATCATTTAAAAGGCTTGTCCCATCAATATGTGGCTTCAGTTTATTGCTTAGGAGTCTTGCAATAATTAAAAGTAAAATGGTGGAAAGTAAATTAAATTCTACATCACAGAGATATTAGTGGGGAACAGATATGTCTTGTACGATTAACAGCAAAGAACTCAAGTGTTTCTTCAAAAATAAGAGCTATGCTTCTATTGAGATATGTGAAAGACTTAAAATACAGAGGTTTAAGTCAAAATTGCATCCATCAAATTTAATTATGAAAGATTGCAGGTTATAATAATAATTTGTAGGTTTCAGATAACACTAGTACATAAGCAGCAGCTCTCAAGATGCTTTACAGTTGGGAAGGCAAAGGAGCAAAGCAAAGAAGTGACTTTTCCAAGGTCATGGTTGATGGTAATGCTGCAAATAGATAACTGAAATCAGCCCTTTTTTTTTGAACAAAAAGGCAGCTGTGCTTTGCTCTCTCTCATCCGCTGATGCTGACTTGCTGGTACGTCTGTATCCCTCCCACGTTAAGCACGCGTGAGCCCAAGTGTTTCCCATCACTTTAACTGGCGCAGTAGCACAGCTGGTCACAACCTCTGCTGGTTTGAAAAAGTACGAGATTTGGGAAGAACACTTTTGCTGAGATAGCTTCAGTATGATCCGTGAAGCTGCACTAATTTTTTTCCTCCAGCTGAGATTTAGGCCCCAAAGTTGTGCAGTGGATGAGAGAGATTTCTCCTGCCATTAGGCGGGAGCCCAGGCTGTGGGCTCTGCTGACGGCCTTCCTTCGTGCCGAGGTGCTCCTGACCCCTCTCATAAACAGCAGCTGCAAAGCTTCCCTCTGTCCATCTGCACCTCAGCCTGGAGACAGACAACCCTTCCTTAATTGTTTTTGTATGAAAAAATTCTCTCCCATTAGACTAATCTAAGCTATCTTTACGCCATTATTTTTGGGAGAAAACCATCACATTTTAGAAGGTGGAAAACACTTCTCTGTGACCATATGGTAGTTTCTTCTGGTGACATGGTATTTCCTCAGTAACACTGAGCAGTTCACCTGATAATTTCATGTTTCACTTTTGTCCATCTAAGCCTTGTGTTATGCAAGTACTGATAATCCTAGATGCTAATTTTTCTTCACAAGCTTCCTAATGGTAATTTCATTTGCTGTACCACTGAAGCTATCAGTTCCCCGGGGCAGAGATAAGAGCCAACAGCAAAGCTCTTTGAGAGAGTTTTCAAGGTTCACCTTACACGTCTGTCAGAAGCTAGAGTTCCTGCACATCAAAGGTAGTCTGAGCTACTGACGGAGATGTTTCTCCCTTGCCCCTCCCCCCCCACCCCACCCCCCCAGTATTTTGTGCCTTAATATGTTTAAATGCTTTTCAATATTTAATTTCTCTAACCTTAGCCTGGGAGGCTAAACACACCTTTGGCATGGAGCCTGAGAAACCAGCACCCAGTCCATTCATTGTTTTGTTTTGTTTTGTTTTTTCTATTATTTTGCCCACTTTAGACCATGATGTATGGAGTCCACCATCTCCTGGCAAACAACAGATTCTACAGACATTTATTGATAACCCCTCTAAGTGTTTCTTTTCGCTCTGTCCCCCGAGTTTCTACATGAGCATGGGTAGCTTGCACAAGATGGCTGAGAAAGTTACTGCCCTTATCTACAGAAGGTAAATAACTTCAGTGTAAATCAGCAATTACTTTCATTTACCCTGCAGTTCTGCACTGTAAACTATGGTGGTTCAAGGTCTGCTTGGTGATCAGCTAAAGCATCTTTGCTGCAATGGCAGGGCAAAAATTTAACTTGGTGAACGGTCCAAACGAAAGCATTCTGCTTGCAAATCAACCCTCTTGTGTTACTCTTACATTATATTCTTTACTGAATGAGTCTACGTTACATTTCTCTCCTTAGTGCCACATTCATTACAGAATTACTGTGGTTATTTGAGGAGCAATAACTGAGATTATTATGACTTCTTCTGGAATGGCGGGACACGGGTAGAACACAGCATGAGTTTTCTGTCCAGAAACATTTAGTATCTGGAGGAAGCAGGCATTAATGCTACTTTCTGTTGCTGGCTGTCATCCTATATACATCTGGCACCTTAGAGCAATTGCTTTGGATTAGAGATGGCACTGAGCATGCAAAGGAAAAATGGTACTTTGTCGTATAGTAAGAGAGCACCTCACAACAGCCCTTCGAACCAGTTCATTTGTTATAGTCATTGGCCGTGAGCAGTAAAACTTTATCTGGTACATGCAGGCATTAGAAAGAAAAAGAAAAAAGTAAAAAAAAAAAAAGCCAATTAATGCTCAAGATTGTGCAGGTTTGGTCTGCGGACCAGTTTTTCAATGTCTGAGTTATATTATGAACATTTGTTTGTCCATGCAGTTATCTGTTCACCTGTGTGCTCGCTCTAGTAACCAGAAATCGTGGTCACTTTCTGTATAAACCTAGGCACGCAACAGCACAATTGTTTTATTCTTCTGCAATGCGCTTTCTTTTGTTTCTCCAAGTGGCCTGCTGCACACTGAGTAGCTTAAGCTTCCATAATCTGCGAATAACAGCAGTTATTTATACAAATGAAATCATTGTATTTGCCTTATTGGCAGCATACTGGGTAAAAAATCTAATGGCCTAATTTGCTGGAACATTCACTTTTAGCATCACAGGGCCTGTATCATCCATTAGTTTTTACTAGTAAATATTATCAGTATTTATTCTGGATCTAAATATCTCAGTTTTACTTAGTAAGTATAAGATCAAGCCAACCGGAGCATTTGAATGTACTGGGGTTTTTTTTTGTGGGTTTTTTTTTTGTTTGTTTTGTTTTTTTTTTTTTTTTTTTTAGAAGAAGAAATAGCTGAATTTTGCACCTTGTATGTTGTAGTTAATTACCAAAATCCCCTCAGCTGGTCATTTGAACTGATGGCAAAAAAAATGTGATGGGTTGTTAAAGATTAAGTAGGATGATATGTTCCTCTAGAAGAGACAAAATTTACCTGTTTATTGTGCATCTAATTTTCCTTCTTAGATAAATAGTAGAGGTCCCCACCATAATTACCTATTTTTCCCCATTTGTATATGCAAATATTTTTACATTACACAGGAAGTTTTTGTCCACTTAAGAAATGACATATGGAAATTTAGACATGTATTTCTGTTCTGTACTACTGAAACAACTCAGGTTTAAGAGTTTTCTTACGTGCACTTTACCTTTTATCTGTGAACAACTAATAACAAAATGAAACACTTTATGTGAACCATGGATGTCATTAATCTTGCAGAAAAAGTCTCCCATGTTGTGCTATATTTTCCTGAAGGTGTCTGCATGAATCTGTAACCTCTCTTGCGACTCTGTTTGCTATAGGTGCGTTCAGTTATATAGTCCTTCCCTGCTACGTTTACAAGAGGTAACAGGCACTAAGTGGGTATTCTCCAGACTCCTGGGGGTGGGGGGGAGGAATTATAAAGAAATGATGAATAATGTGCTTCTTCAGGAATTTTCTCCATTATATATTTTTTTTTTAAAAAAACACCCATTCTTATTGACTACTTTTGAAATATTCATATTACACTGACTGCATTTAGGGCTGTGTTTCATTAAGCATTCTCACCTCAGTTATTCACAGCTTCCTCAGCCATATTCTTTTTGGTTTGCTGAGTTCCATGGTTGGCTTCAGATCAGAAACGATTTTTCTGAGAATAAAGAAAATTTAGTCAGCTTTGGATTTCTCCATATGTTTTAAATCAGGAGAGCTGTCAATATGCCATTTAATGGATGACATAGTATTTGATTTTTAGTCTTAAAAAAAAGCAAGACAGACGTGAATCCAATACATTTTGTACGTTTAAGTTCTGGACACATTTGATTTTTACTTTTTTTCTTTGTTAATTAATGCAAATCTGCTGCCATTTTTCATATTGTGAAATGGATCTGCAAATGGGCTAAAGAGGTATTTCTCTTGCTAGATTTTTAGTCTCATATAGACCTCTACCTTCAACTGAGATCAATCTTACCCTGAATAAACCTACATTTCTGTGCTGACTATAACAAAAGTCCAGTTGACTAGCTCTAACATATCCATCTACATTATAGATATGTGTATATGGCTGTCAGATGATATTTAATCTGACTTCAGGTAAGTGATTCACTGAAACTTTCTTTGTCTCGTTTTGTCAGGATACATAAAAAGAAATCTCTGAATGTTAATTCACATTTAGAAAATACTTCAGGGAACACTAATGGCGTATAAATACCCACATGTATATGTATCTATATGTATATATCCATATATAATAGAAGTGTGTGACCGGCTTATTTTTAACCAAAAGTTTGATATAGGAATAAATTTTTTGGTTACTTTAAAAGTGAATGTGAATTTCTTTCACAGTAACCGTATTTAGAGTCAACGATGCACATTATAATGTTTTAGTTGACCTCAGCCTCCAATATATTGTTCGGCAGTTCCGCCTTATGAGTCCAGATTGGTTCACACATTTGACCAAGTGAAGAGGGTCTCAATTTTCAGACATCAGCCATGAAAGAATGAGGAAATAAAATAAGTGTACTTGATTTTACCTTTGATTAGATATTTTGCTGTTGTGTAGGCAGAGGGAAGAAGCTCCTCATAATAACCTAGAAGTAGCAGAGAGAATCAAGTACTTTGAATAGTGTGAAGTCCCTCAGTACTAATCCTTTAAGCACCCTCCAGCAGATCGGGAAGTTGATCTAACCTTTGCTGTCAGTACCTATCAGCCAACCTTGCACTCTGGAGATGAATGAGCTGAGCAGGGACGGTGTTGCAAACTTACTATTTATTGGAAATCCTTGCAGAATGTGGTGTCTTTTTCCAGTTTCACAGTTGCATGTTAGTATTGAAGAATCTGTTTTTAGGCTTGTTTGGGGTTTTTTTTAAGACTGTAGCCTTTACTTTTAAAGGGGAAAAGCTTAAAAATATGGGGTTTTTTCACCGTTTCTAAAATATTTTTTTAAGGTTATAATTTCAAACCAAGGTCTCAAATTTTTGGATGACTTGGGGTTATCAGTACTAGAGGAAATCTGTATCTCTGTTGTCATTCTCCTCAAATTTAAAGATCCAATAAATGGGTTTGTATCCTACCTAAACTGCTGAAAGACTGAAATGAAGCAATGAGAGTTTTGGCAATCATCCCCGACCTTTCCTGCATAGCCAAAACAAGTATTCTTTAACTTTATTGTAACAGAAGAGGTTGCTGACGTTTTGCATATCCCAGAGTGTGCATCTCAGGAGTTATGTAGCTCCTCCAGCTTGGATGATGTTTTGCAAAATAAACTACAAAACACAAAAACATGTAAAATGGGGCACAAGAGTGCAGTGCACAGAATTACTTAGTACTGAAAGGTCTGTGAATCCACACCTATGGGTTTTTTTTTTTTTTAGTGGACTATTCAAGGTAGAGTGGGGTTTTTTATGAGTGTAGACAAGATTACTATCTTTATGAAAAAGTATTTAGTTGTCTAGGCTTGATTTAGCTTGCATTGTACAATAAATGTGGCTGAAGGAAGAGGAGGAGGAAGTACTGAGAGGATTCCCCAGACCTAGTACATACCTCTTGCATTACAATGTGAAGGTTGAAGTTTTAATTGATCCTCTGCCTGAGGAATGCAGACCCTCGCCTGTCCTTTCCCATGAAAGTATCCTAATTGTAAAGCTGGAGGCTAGTTTGGCCAGTCTTTAAAAAGAGTGAAGAACTGTCTCCACAGTCCCGTGATAAGGGCATTCCCCAGGCAAAGGGAGGACTGAAGATTGATCCATGCTTCCCGAATCAAGTGCAAAGCCCAGTGCAATCCTAATTACTGCACTGCTATGACACATTTATCATTACTCTTCCCCATCCACTGTCTCCGCTTAGTGTTTCACGAGACAAGAAGCAAGCTGAGAATGCCAGCTCTGTCACTGCAATCCTGGTCTAGAGAGGGACGAAGGCATGGCGATGCTTATTTATTTTGTCCATGAATGAAATGCGCTGCTCCTAGGCTGTTATAAAAAGAAAAATAGTGGCACAAGATCCACTTCTATTTCTAGCTATTTTTAAGAGGAAAAGTGTAAGTTGCCTGTGTACGCTAAAAAGGTTTCCAAGTCCTGCAGGACTGTGGATCCTGAGTTCATTAAAAAAAAATTACCACAGATCACATAGAGACACCTGAGAAAGACGAGATTTTAGGCACTTCTCTCTTTCACATTTCCTTCTAGCTAGTCTAGACGATCTTTGAATTATATGGAAACTGAGTGCTTAAAATAGGTCTCCTGTAAATTTTGTGGAGGGATGTGGGTGTTAAAAAGCCAAATATCACCATGTTTTAGTCCTGTCTAGATTTGGACTACGGTGACAATGTTGGCATTCTCAGCTTGCTTTTTGTCTTGTGAATTATTTTAGTAGAGCCAGTGGATAAGAATGAGTAATTATGGAGGTGTCATAGCAGCACCATAATTAGGATTGCATTGAGCTTTGCAGTTAAATTTTATGCCTAATGCTCCCCTGCTGTCCCCCATCAGTGCACCACATTTGAAGTACAGCTACAATTAAACCATCATAAAACAGCGTACACAACTAGACAAAATGATTAAAAGGAATCTGAATCCATGTGTTTGAGAGGAATGACTTTCTTATGACATTGGTTGTTCTTGCTATAGGTTGTAGATTTCCAAGCACTTCAATTTGATAATTTCCCCCTCTGCCCCTCTATTAATTTTATAGTGTGTGTCACCTTGGGCCCTATTATTTGGCCGATTGCAACATAGCCTCATCCAATATGACACAAAAGAACTATAAATAAGCTTGGCTCTGTTTATGCTTGAATAGTTCAACATGCCCGAGATGCCCAGGCACAGTTTGTGAACACAGCTATATAATAATCCATGGGATATAAAGCCAGATCTCTTTTTGAAATATACACTGGGCTTTGTTTTCTTTAGCTTGGATATTCACATCAGTGCTGTTTTTCAGGAAGCAGGCAGAACATGAATGGAAAAGTCTCACTGTGCTGTTGAAGCCCAGAACACCTGCAAAAATCTGCTGGAGTTTGCAATAACCCCGGGGTATTTTTGGCTTCTTGTTCTTTTATATAGCATTTGGTTTTTTTTCCTTTTCTGATGGTATTCTGAATAAGGTATGCAGTAGCATCCACTTGCTCGAATACAGACTAGAAGGAATATATTGGCTTAATTTGGGGGGTTATAAAACAAAAAAAAAACCCCGTACTTATTGAATCAAACATAACTAATGATTCAGTATTTTGGGTTAGGTTTTCAAATATGCTCATCTCACATCTACATTCCTAAACAAAGTGCATAGAGTTGCAGACGTGCCCCTGAGCAAATATTATTAGGTAGCATTGTGTGGGTCAGGATCTGTAGTCCAGTTAAACATTTGCAAGCTGCCTGGGAGGGAGGTGGAAAGGCTTCCTCTGTTGTCTTTTTCCAAGCATTTAGGCCTTTGCAGGAAGGAGGAGGAAGGGAGGAGCGTGGCGTCTGAGAGCAGGGGGTACAAGAGGTGACTGAGGAGGCACCTTAAGTCAAGCAGAGGTGAGAAAGCAGCATGCGTATGCAGAGAAGGCAGGTCGTGTAGTGATGATCTGGGAGCAGTCGGCACACTGGGAGCATTCACCTGCACTGATGAGGGCTGGAAGCAGTGCAGGCGTGAGGGAACCAGCCCGGACCTTGCACTCTTCAGCACGAAGTCTGAGTCTTAGGGTGTAAGATGACTCCATGTCCTAGAGAGCCTGTATGAGCATTGATTTTCTGTGACTCAGGAAGCCCCAGGTAGCCATAATCTTGGTTAAAAGGGAGATGAACACACAGTCGCCACATCGTTTGGGTCCTGTTCTCATGTGCTCAATTGACACAGAAAAGCCTCTGTTTGTGTGTGTGTACATATGTAGTTGGAGATTATCGCCTTGTTTGATTGCAGTGACGGTCAGCATCTCTCTGACTTGTCCTTTTCCAAACAGATTGCCTTCCTGCTAGGATCTAATTCTGCAAAGTGTATAGTATTGAAAGGCAGGTTGTAGCCAAATGCAAGTTATTGGGCTCCATGCAGCAGTAACAGAGCGCCTGTGTTACACGGGAATTTGTGTTTACTGATCCTAACGATACTGACGTTTGGGGATTTACTGCGTGTTAATGCAGCATTCTGATGTAATAGGCAGGGATCTTAGCAGCAAGTTTCCATTTTGTTTACTAGATGTTCTGATCCTACAGCTATTCGGACATCCCTACAGGATAAACTGAAGTTCTTGTGTTTAAAGACCTTACCGACTTCAGGAGAAAGATAGGTTGCTATAATTTTTGCAGGCATGTGTCCGGTTCCAGAAAATATTTTATCGCTTGAAAATACTATTAATTTTCTCTAGAGCCTGCAATGCTGTTCAGACAGAGAAGTATATTTTATTCTAGGAACTTTTGTAATAAATGAAACGTTATTTATTCTATTTTGCTACACTTTGCACTACAAAAGCATGAATATCTTTTAATAACTCATTAAACTGACAGTCATTACAGTAGATTAATTGAAAAACATTAATGAAAACACTGTAAACTGTACTGAGGCCAAAATGTGATATCATAAAAGTTTACTAAAGTATGCCATCTAGAGGTCTTTGACAGAGCAGAAATAACACTTCAAGGTCTTCAGAGAAACATCACAATAGTACCTCTGCAAGTATTTTGTCTTAACTGTACATAAGCTTAGTTAATAGCTAACTTTCTGCATGAAACTATGGGCACGTGTGAATGTTTTGACTGGTGAGAGGGAATATGCTAAGGTTTATTTAATCATTTTTCTGATGTGAAAAAACAATTTAAAATGGATTTGTAGTTTACAGGTTAGAATTTTTATCTTGCACGTATATAGCAAGACTCTGTTTTCATTCTCTTCATCTTTTTGATGTAGAACATAAAAAAGACTTTTCAAATGGTGCTGCATAATAAATGTGTGCATCATTTTTACAGTAAATAAAAATAAATTAATCAAAGCCATAGGTAAATATCCTCTTGTAAATATAGACAATTGAAATTATCTAAAACATGAAAAATAAGCGAGCAGTAATGATTTTTGTTCCTAGGGCCTGCCTGTATCTTAACAGGCAGTGAAACAAAGCTTTCTATTTTTGAAAGCAAAGAAACTTCTGCTTGAAAATAAAATAAATAAATAAATAAAATGGAGTAGCAGTAATACCGTGCAAGAGGTTCATTCTGCAGAAGGGCATTCTGTAACAATCCTACAAGATAATAAAAGCACCTTGTCACATTCACTTTTTTTTTTCCTCCACCAGAAAGATCTATAATCCTTAGTTTGTATTTTCACCAATTAAACATTTGGGGTTCTTGTGTGGATTGCAATGGGCATTTGCTTTATGTGGCAGGACTGTAGTTGTCTCTCTTTAAAACTTGGGAGAATGGGCTTTAGAAAGTATTTTATATGACTGGATACAGCAAAAGTGCTAAGTAAACATTAAATTTTGATTTTGAATTGAGTAATGTTTGTTTGGACTTCTTTTAGTACAAAGATGATCCTGAACCTTTGGGTATGATAAGGAAAAATATTATAGTATGTATCCTACTCTATCTGCTGGGATACCTTTTAGATTGCAGTTTTCTCATCTCCGTTTACTAGGCAAAACTTGGCTTCATACCCTATAGCTCCCATCGGTGTATTTCTGAGGACAAGAGGAGGAGAAAGAATGGGAAGTGGAAGCAAGTGACCTCTGGTCTTGTTTTGAATGGACTGAGGACTTAAAATGGCACAAAAGTGTATATTTCTCAATTTCCCTTGTACATTTAATAGACAGGACCATTGGTCCTTTCACATCTTTATTTTCAGAGTAGAATGAAAGCGAGAAGTCCCAGCAGGAACCTCCCCAGTTGAACACAGAGAGGTTGTGCAGGGACATGTAGAGATTTGTGTCAGGCAACTGAACTTTGATTCAAGTTCTAGATGTGACTAACTGTGATCTGCTTGTACCTTTTCCTGAAGACAAAACTTGAGGAAAGGATTTACTCCATTTCCCCTTTCCCTTCTCACTTTGACTTCAGTATAAATGATGCAGTTGACTATGTCTGTTATTGAGAAATGACTAAATATTACATCCTGATAATAAATATATAGTAGTTTGTGATGGAAATCCTAGCTGAGATAAAGGAAGATTTCTCAATGTGGGTTTGTAGCAGAAAAAAAAAAAAAA
>KL287292.1:24559-67601 GCA_000699545.1 Podiceps cristatus | reverse complement strand
CACTACTCTGTCCTCTTGGCTGCTGACCCCAGTTTTTTCATGAAATGCTAAATTACATGAAGATGTCTTGTCTTGTTAAACCAGTGCTGCCATTTCCAGTCACATTCCCATAATGTGTAGACTTGCTGAGGATTTCCAAAACCTTTTATCATCATTAAATCCACTTACAAGATCTGAAATAAGTAAGAATATACATGGAATTATTCCAGTACTATGCATTAAATTCATGTCCCCATATTTCTTGAAGTTTTTATAGCAGAGGAAATTTAAGAGGGCTTCTTAAAATGTGAAGTTCTCTTAAAATACAGAGTAACAGGTCTCATCTTTAAAGGAACCGAAGAATTTAATACAAAATTTCATTTGCTGTTGTTAAGCTGAATTTGGTACTTGGTAGGCAACTCTGTGTTTTAATATTAGTATTTGGTTTGGCTTTCTCTTCTATTTGAGGTAACTCTGTGTTGCTTGTTTTGGTGGGATGAGAACCTACCAAATGGCCATGCCAGCACTGGAGGATTCTGTCCTTGTGTTGTCAACCAGTTCAGACGTGGCAAATTCATTTCTCCCATGATAGTTTTACTGGATTACTGTGTGTTCCTGCCAGAGGCCATTCAGAAGGGTGTCCGATCCCCAAGTGTTGAACATTTTCATGCTAACTCAATTACTGTTGATAGAGCATGAAGGTCTGTATTTACTAAATAGAACTCTTGCCACACGTCCCCGACTTTACCCATGTGTGGGTAGAGAATCAAATGAGCCCATTTTGATTGCTTTTCAGGCTGGTGCATATCCAACAGGGTCAGAGCTTCATTAACAAGAAGAACATGCAGCCACAGACCAAAGGGATTCAGAGAGTGTAACTAATTGATGCACGGGGATTGTAGGTCATATCTTCCCAAGACACACAGTGATGACAGAGAATGATTTAATTTGAAACAATCAGCATACTTCATCCGCGAGCTGCCACAGTGCCCCACTAACCTCAGCGTCGTAATAACCTCTGCTTTGAGTATCAATAAAGGATGCTGCCCTTTGGGATCCCGCAGGAACAAGTGCTGTCAGCTGACAGATGAGAGCGCGCGGGGCGATGGGGCTTCTCGCTGCTGCAAGAAAGTAGGTCATGGCCAAAAGTAGCCTTGGCTGCCTTTGTGGAAGTGTGCCTGTGAGAGAGGAGTCAGCTGAGAAAAAAGCTTGCACAGTTTTTGGATTTGTTTTTTTTAGCCCTTCCTTGCTGTGGAGCAGCTGGTACTACGTGCCGTGAAATGTGTCTGCTTTCCATTATTCTTGCATAAAATATTTTTAGAAGTGAATATGCAGCTCTTATTTCTGCTTAGGGGAAGTGATGCATGCTTGTGGCCGTTCATTTTTTGTTAAGAATTTAGAATTTTAATTAGATCAAGTGTCTTTAATAAACATTGTTTTTTCCTTGCTTTTTTCAGTGGAGATTGGCTGAAACTGGATGGTAGGTATATGTCAGGGAAACTCAGGTTGGAAATAGTTTTGAACTTGAGCTCTGTATGCAATATTTGAGCTCTCTTGTGCTTTTTTAGTAATAAGAAATACGTGAAAACAAGTACTTTAACTCATTTTAAGACTCATTCACTCCTCCTGTCTCTTCCCGTGAAGATTGGTGCCTGTTTGTGGCATAATGGTCATTTCCATGGCAACAAACTGTATGATGGTGTTTGGAAAGCTTTGACTTTTGATGAAGAATAAATAAAAGCAGATTCACCCACACGCAAGATAACCCTGTTTTCATGTGAAATGAAGAACTTGAGGGGGAAAAAAAAAAAAAAAGTACAGGTTTCCTAGATCATGTCCTTTCATAGTTTTCTGTGTAACATGTAGGTCTTTCATAACTGGACCTACTGGAAGTCCTGATGTGCAGGCTGGACTCCCTCCTCTGCAGCTTCTCCGTGTGCAGCTGCCCAATGCTGCAGCCTGGTCTTGGGCACTGAGCTGCCTTTGTAGGCCATGGTAATTCTTTGTAGTAGATCATCGTCTGGTTTTGCTATTCTAGTGTTCCAAGATTTCCTTTCACAGAACACTAAATCCCCGTCATCTTTCCATGCATTAAGACATGCTAATCAACTTCTCAAAATATTTTTGAGGTGGTATTGCCTCAATTATATTTCCCCCACATATTTTCTCATATACAACTCTTGGACCATTTCTATCCCTTCTCATAAATATACTGCACAAACAACATCCTCTGTTGCTAGTGGGAAGTTCCCCCATGATACAGCGTAGGAGTGCTTGGTGTGAAGCTGTTGCCACCTGAACTGAAGCGCAAAGCTGCTCCAAAGGGCGTGAGCTGACATACCAAGGTCACTTCTTCAACACAAGCTTGATAGGAGGCCAGTTTGCAGCAATAAAAGCTTATCATGTTCATACATCACTTCAGTATAGAGTTGTCATCCTGGAAGAAGACTCCAGGCAGTGTGTGTATTTCAACTCCCATATGAAAATCACTAATTTTTTAATTTACCGTTCACGTATAAGACTGTGTTAAGTGCTGGTCTCAGTTGGGAGCAAATGCCAGCACAAGCAGCTGATGCACCATGAGTAACTGATGCTGAAAACTAACCTTTTCCATATTATAGAAAGATGTGACCTGAAATACCATACCATTTCCCTGGGTGTGGAGTAAGAGTCTGAGGACTTGGCAGCACTTCTAACGATCCATCAGACGCTGACAGATGAAACACTATACTGCAGCTTTTGCTACCTTTAAAGTCTGTAGAGCAGTTTAAATTGTCTTTTCCACTAAATTTCTGTCAAGGTATAAATCTGACTCTTCAATCATGCTAAACTGTTTCTTAGGGAAGTGTTCCCATTTTTGTTTAAAGATGATCTGCTCATATGTTTGGGAGATGGCTCTAGTCTGCCAGAAAGATAATTTAAAGGCCTTCCTTCAAATTATCTATGTTTCCAGCAGTCATATTTCTAAAGAAGCTTTTTCTGGAACATAATTTTTGGGCTGTTGCACAACATGTGCACAGATGGATGCTGTTTTGTGTTAATAAGTTGTTTAAGGTTGAACAGATCTGTCCAGGATCATATGTTCATTTTGGCAACTCTGCTGTTCCCCTACTACTTCTTTGACCATTTTGTTCTAGTAAGAAGATAAATAAATGAATAAAGCTCTGCATTCACTTAGTCGTTTCACAAGCTGCTGCTGCCTTTACTGTCTTTCTTTGTACCCCAGCAGTGTGCAGATGTAGGGGATTTGGATATTTTTTTGAGAATCCACTTCAGGAAAAACAGTGGCAATAGTCTTCCATTGCCTAACTAAATACGACCTAACCTGGGCTCTTTCTTCCCTTCTCCATCTTATTCCTACTAGCCCTCATTGCTCTTCTTGCTAATAAATTAGAGAGATGGTTACCTTTCTGGCAGCAAATGAGCCTGCCAGTTGGCTGAAAGCAATCTGTGAAGTACCTTCCTATAAACAAGTGAGTCCAGCTGTCAGAACGTGTGCTTTCCGAACCAAGAATATGAGTTTTGATTAGGCAGAAAAAGCCCACTGACTTAGTTTCACATGATTTTGTTATCGCTCCTTGCCATAATGATTGAACTAGCAGTGTTGGCACCGCAGCTGGCAGATCTGCACTCGTAGCTGTTCATAAAGAGCTGTCTGGGTTATAAAAACCTCACTAATCCGTTCAGGTGTGTGTTTTCAGAAGAGAACTGATTGTTTTTTCTAAAAGTCCTGTGCTGTGTGTGCTTCTAAAGATCAATTTGGCAGTGAAACTGTCTCTGACAGCTGATACAATGAAAGGGTTTGTTGGGGTTTTCTGTATATCTGAGATCCTGACTCAACCTTGCAGCTTGCTGGGCTGGGCTTTGTCTCCAACTGGGTGCCCCTGTCAAGTGGTACCTGACCGTAGCTGTGCTGGGGGGTGACACTGGTCGTGGGACGCCCTGTCGTGCCAGGATGTGCCCCGGTCACGTACTGACGCTATGAAGTGATGGACATATGTGGGCCTGCCCTGTCATGTTACTGAAGGCTCGCTGTTATTTTGGGTGTGCTTGCAGCTTTCACGTCTTAGGGAAGGCTGCCGGGGGAACAGCCTGATCGTCCAGAAGTGTTTGCCAGCCCGCTAGTTTTTCCTTCCCTATGTCAGAAGGCCAGCAGAAAAATGCTGTAGACATTCTTCTGAAGAAGCGTGGGAGAGCAGGAGCTAGCTTAGTTTGCAGTATCCTCTCTTGAGTCAGAGAACATTGCCCCAACCTCAGCTGCTGTCTCAGTTCCCTCTTCCATGGAATTTCTACCTGGGGATTAAGCGGCCAAAGATCCCTCCTGCAACTCCCGTCATGTTTCCAAGCACCTCTCCAGAGAATTTGTGCCTCCTTTTCTCTTCATTATTGCTGGTTATCCTGTGGGCTCTGCTACACATTTCCTGAAGTAAAAGAAAAATTACAGTTATTTCAGAAAAGGTAGCAAGCCTGATTGCCGAAATGGTTTGCTGGCTTTATGACTTTCATGAGTGGTCCCTTCTGGATTGTCAGTTCTGATCAGGAGCAACGATCTTTGTCTCTCAGCTTTTCATGCAAACTGCCCTTTCAGTTAGTGCTAAGGCAGAGTTGTGCAACTTCTCAAGCTTATTCACTCTGGTTAGCACTGTTCTGTGTCAAACTACCACACTGTAAATAAACTGTATCCCAGTTCTCAGGCTCAGTGAGCCTTGTTTTTGCAGGCTGTATGTGACTTAAATTCCCAGGGTTCTGATGATTCAGACAGCTTAGAATATATTATTAATAAATTATATACTATTAAAATCCTAACACTGATACTACAGTTTCCTTTTATTTCCATGGTTAGATTCTGTTGTGATTAATTTTTCTAATCTTTCATTTTTTTTAGAAACTAGATGCCAAATCACTTATAAAGCTGAATTTTGCTAAAAACAGTGAAGGTAAGTGCAGTAATTTTCTGGGTGGTGGTGTTGTGTTATGTGGGTTTTTTCCTTTTTTTATTTCCTTAATGAGTGCTTTAATAAATCCTTGTTTGTCTCATGATAAACTTACGTAGTTTGTGTTTTCTATTATGGTTTTTATTTTTTGAGTAGAATAACTGCTGCTTGTGAGTGACAGGTTTACCTTTAAAGTTCCATTTCTGTTTTTCTTTACACTGAGGAGCTGTAAATTATTCAGCAATTTCACTTTGCTGTGGCTGCTACTGCAGCAAGGTACTATTGAGGGAAAATTTTCAGAAAATGCTAAATTTCTGTAATATGTTGTCTTTTTTTCTAACTTGTCTATGGCATTATTTGCTATTCACTTGGTTTTGAGCAACTTTTTTTTTTTTTATAAAACAAATTAGATTTAAATGGACACGGGATTTTATGATTAGCAGCACACAAGAAAGCAGTGTCAAGTTCTATTTCTGCCAGATTAAAGGTATAAAATCTGCCATCTAAGGATACTGGAAATTAAAGAGAAGAGTGGAGTTGAATTCATCTTTTACAAGGCAGATAATGATTTCTTTGGAATGAGAGTGGCAAGGATTAGGTGGGAATAAAATTCTGGATTGTCTGTATCCTTATTTTACCAATAGTCCATAGACTACAAGGTCTTTTCTCTAGCTGATGGGTTTCTGTGTTTTTTGTGTTCCATACATCCTAAGACAGAGTGTTAAAAAATGATCAATAGTCACCGTGGGCAAAGTTTTTGAAAGATACTGCAATATTGTGCTTTCCTTAAAGAAGTGCAGTTCATAGTGCTGGGGTGGAATCCACAGTTTCAGAAGCCTTTTCCTTAAAAAGGTGTGTGCTGTGTCATTAACTGATCAAGGGAAAATGCAACAAGAGGAAGAGTAAAACATTGCATTTCTGTCTATCAGCAAACTATTCTTTAGATCTTAACATGTAGAATGGTTGTTGTGTACATAGGATCTTCTCTGTTCACACCTGTACAATAAAAAATGTCTTCAGATATTGCATTTTTTTCCATTTAATGATCCCTCCTCAGCTGAGTACCTTCTATCCAGATCAAAGAGTGCGTGCCCTCAGCAGCTCTGCTTTTGCTAGAAGTGAAAACATGGGGATTTGTTCCTTTAGAAGCAGCTGGAGTGAGGCCTCACATTTTACTAGTGTGTTTCTGTATCCATCAGTTGGGCCATACCCTGATGCTATGTCTAGAAATCCCTTTCTGAGCTTTCTCCTGAATTTCCGACCCTTGTTTTAATGGCTTTCCTTCAGCTCTGGTGGCATTAACAGAAACAGTCCTCAGCTTTTATTTGCATCTGCATGCTGGAGGCCAGAGTGCCTCCTCCGGCTGATCAGTTAATTGGTAAATACTCCGTAGGTGCTTGCCTCTCCTATCCTTGCAGGTGCTGTGAGCAGTCTCTGTTGTGGTCTCCCTACTGGTTCTGATTTTCAGACAGTAATTAGGAAAAAAAGAACCAA
Organism: Podiceps cristatus; assembly: GCA_000699545.1. NCBI lineage: Eukaryota > Metazoa > Chordata > Aves > Podicipediformes > Podicipedidae > Podiceps > Podiceps cristatus. The sequence continues at coordinate 61,194 of KL287292.1, read as the reverse complement.
ATAGGCCCAACCTACTTCAAAAAATCTCACCCAAACCCCAGGTCTAGTGAACTGATCAAGTATATTAATATATTATAAGAATATTAATATATTAATAACCTTCTTTTAATTGTTTTCTGCTGAGATCATCCAGACATTTTTCTTTTTCTGTGTACATTGCCTTCCATCAGTTTGCTTGTTGTTGACATGCTTAATATTTATGCTGACCTTCCTGGGAAAATTCACAGCTTGATTAGAGCAGAAGCTGGGTTCCTTATTGAGTAACGTGTTCAGATTTAATAGCATTCTGCTTGCACATTTGAATACAAAATACTCTCCTCTCCTAAAAGCACAACAGCTGCTGTGAACTTTTTTGTTGGATTAAGGTAAAGTTTTATTCCTGGGAACAACACTGAAAATAGAACACTGGGTACGTTGCAAGGTACAGGCTCATGCTATCAATAGAGCTTTGGTTGCAACAATAACAATTATATTGTGGTACTTCACAAATATCTAACAAATTGGACAAAGTTCTGTGTTAGGGGATTGAAGGCAGTACATTTCAAAACTGCATTTTCATTGCTTGCTTTATAATTCTCTTTAAGTGTTACTTTTTCCATTTGGCACTGGAGAATCAAAGCATCATTAAAACACCATTAAATACACACTAATATTACACTTTATATTAAAAATTAATGTAAATATCCTTCACAGAGATAACAGAAATAAGGTATTTCAAGAGTTGCCAAATTTAAACTTTTTTCCCCTTCATCAGGTAAATACCACTGTCCAGTGCTATTTACTGTATTCACCAATAACTCCCATATTGTGGCTATCAAGACAACTGGAAATGTGTTTGCCTATGAGGTAGGTTCTCAGTTGCCTTTAATTATTAATATTTTATACTTGATGCATTTCATTCAAGATCACAAAATGCTTTAGAAAGGTAGGTATGTTTTATTCTTGCTCTACAGCCACGGAAATTAAAGTGCAAGGAGATGAACTGACTTCACAAATTGTTGTCTGGCTTTTGCCTTCAAAATATGAACAACACTAGAATATGCCTTAAAAGGTATTATTTAAAACCTTTTACTAAGTTAAACTGCATTCCTTGAGTCTTGTAGGCAAAATTGTGTAGCTTTTATATGCTCCTCAGTTGAATTAATAGATAAATCTTATGTTGTCTTCTGATACAGTCATCACCAAAACATAAATTGCCTCATTTCTATTCATACCAATGAATAAAAAAAGAGTATTTTAACTGGAGCTGGGGAAAGAGCAGAGAGAATGCCTTGATGGACACTTGAACTGCATTTTAATTTGTTTTGTGAACATCTGTGTGAACCCAGGTGGAATTTCAGTTGTGACTTGTTTGCATAATCCGTAGTGTAAAAGCAAGGTTCATTTATTTTTCTGTAGCAAATAAATCCATATCCAGTGTTGTAAATTGTCTGAACACTGAAACATCTGCTTTTTGAACTCTGTTGATGGGAAATTCCAGTAGGACTTCCAGATACTGAGAGAGGAACAGGCTGGATTCATCATGTTTTTGAAAACTTACTCTATTGGTTTTGTGCTGTCTTCATTCCAGCTGTGAGAGCAGTCAAGTTTAGGTTAAAATAGAACGTATTTTCTGTTCTTTCTGGAAGGATGATGCTTTGATTGCTGTGGATGAAAAGCAAGAATGAGTTTAAGAGTAGTCTTTGGTTAAATGCTTGTTGATACTGTAAATCTATTGCTCAGTTTGCTACAATATGTAATACCAGGGTTCCTAAACAAGCTGTGCCAAGAGGGTCTCTTTCTCATGGGGTGTACCACTTGAAGCAATAGCATTTATCTGTGTGTTATAAGCACTGAATTAATTTACAAACTTCTAGAGGTACCAGAAAAATATTATCACTTTCATCTGGAGGAGAAGAGAGGACATTTGGGTGAATAAGACTCAAGTTTTTTGCAGGTAGACGTCCGTAGTCATCTCTCTGTGTGATGTATTTATTTTTAATGACAAAGCATTTATTCCATTTTTTCTCTCTATGAAATAACACACTTCTGCTTTGTTGAGCATCATTTAATTTTCTCAGGTGAACGGAAGTGTTGCCGCAGGCTAGGTGCAGCAGTTGGGGTGGACAGAGTGTGAGGGGCTAATGCAGCTTTGCTGTTGTACGGGCTGACCTGGGACACACGTGTGTCTCCCTGCGGGGTGCTGACAGTGCGGGAGATATGGACCCCTTGTTAAAACTGCCTGCCTTACAGCATCTGCAAAACACTTCACTTAGAAAACTATAAGCAAGATTTTTTTTTTTTTTTAATTTTGGCAGTACTTTCATGATGAATTTGGTTAAAATGATATGCATAAATATGGAAAGAAGACTGCAATGTTATTTTTTTTAAAAAAAAAAAAAAGCCCACAACCAAGCTACATAAAAGTAGGGATGAAAGACAAAAGCTTCTCATCTGTTAAAGCACACAGCGAAAATATTGCAGCTGCCAGTTGAGAATGAAGCATGAGTTTGTTTTCTTTATCATTTGTACTTCAATATTTTACTGGTGTCACATAGTTACTTGTAGTATTTGCACATTAAAATCCAGTTTTTAATATCTGTGTCTTTTGCCTGGCTGTTAGGCAGTTGAGCAGCTGAATATAAAACCAAAGAGCTACAAGGATCTTTTGACAGATGAGCCCTTCACTCGGCAAGACATTGTGACCCTGCAGGTAAACTTTTCTCTCTGATACATGTCTTTTAATACAGCTTTTTTGCACAGTTACAGCAGGAAAGTAGAAACATTGAACAGAGAAACACTGTGTGTGTGTCTTGTAGATGGGTAGAAGAGGAACTGCTGTATTTTCTTTGTTACCCAGATGAGCCACAAAGATGCCATATAACTTAGAGCTTGATAGATCTCTAGAGTGGTTATTGTGTGCCTTGTAGACAAGCAGATTGTTCAACTTTGTAAATTGAAGGAGAAAAAAAAAGGTGCACAGAAAGTCAAGATTGCCATGTAAAAATACGAATTTTGACAAATGTATTTGCAGTTACTCGCTATTTCACTGTATCTAACTGAATATAAGATCTTGTGCATAATTTTAGGTTTTAGATATGATAAGATTTGGAATTTTTTTCTATTAATCTTAACTGAAAAATTGCTGTGACATCTCTGATTTATTGTGAGACTTTGCAGAAGTGCATTGGGAAAAGACTGGGTAGAGGAAAGGGCAAGATACATCCAGAATCACCTTCAGCACTAGAGAGCCAACAGAGCATGGTCTATGTTATCAAAAGAAACATGGTTTAGAATGTAAAGTATATAAACTTTTAGGAAGTCAGCATGTTACATTAAGACTGAAGTTGATTGTCCATGTTACTCTCTTGAAGGTGCCTAAGACTCAAATCTTCAGAAAAGCATTTTTTAAAAGAATATTTCTCTAAATGTAGAATAAAATAAGCAGCAAACCAGAGGATTTTCTTTTAAGTGCTTGCTTAGAATGGTTTTCTTCTGAATAGATACCAATGTCGGTCTTTTACTGATTTTAACAGAATTAAATTAAAACATCATTGTAGATTTCAGAATGTAAACGATACTTATTTACAGATGAAGTTCAGTATCAAAAGATCTAAAACTTTGGTTTAAAAGCAGGCATTTTTAAGCATGCATGATTTCAAAATAGGGGAAAAAAGATTCTAGGATCATTATTATTGGAGTCATGAGTTAGCATGCATCTCATGAACAGTTAATTGCCACTAACCAGGACTAATACAATTTAATTTGAATAGAAAAATATTTTTCATTTATGCCTAAATTTAAATTAAATTTATCCCTTCTTCCCTACTCCCCAGTGCTGAACAGCGTGTTTAGAAATATTTTTCCTTTATTCCTTTGCGCTTATGGCTGTTCAAGTTAATGCAACAAAGTAAATTGTTTTTAATCCAATGGAAGCGAAAATCATAGCTTTTTCAGATTGAAAACAACCAACAGAATGTTATTTGAATGTAACTGCATGGTTGATAATGGATTTGGAACGGTAAAAACAGACAAGGTGAGTGACTAAAATGTTTATGTGCATCGGTGTGGAAAAACAAATTATTTTGAACAAATAATTGAAATGTGCAGTCATTTAAAAATATTTTGGTATGTTTTGTAGGTTTGGTATTTAATGTATGTTTAAAGACTGTGTTCCTGTTCCATGCCTAGCTTTGATTTTTCATAAAAGCAAACAGATGCTATAGTCCTCTAAATCTCAAAATGCAATAGCTAGCAATTTAGATGTTCCCTATGTGAATTTTTATCAATATTTTTCATCTTCAATCTGTTCTTGACATGTTGGGTTTCTGTCTTGCTTGGAGGAATATGTCTGTTAACAGAAACTAAGTAGATTATGGTAGTTGTCCAGTCACTGGTACAGTCATCCTGCCAGCTACATGGAGCTCACAGCCATACATTGCCTGACCTCTCTCGCGTCTCTTTAGGATGACGTTCGTAATGCATGAGTAGATTTGTTCCTCTTAAGTAAACAACTCATTATGGATTGGTGTTAACTGAACTTCTGTGGTGTGCAGTCTTCTCAGATAAGTTTAGAAATAGCAAAGCTACCCCTGTCTTGGGATTGGACTGGAAGAGATTTTGACCATCTGAATGCTGTTAACCAGCTGAAGTTTGACTTTTCACACAATTAGTTTTTCAATATTTTTTTCACAAAAGGATTTTCAACAAATGGGTTAAAACAGCTTCAAGGTGTTGAATGAGAAGTAAGAGGCATTTAATGCTCTGCACAACACCCACTGCAAACTTTCAACTGTGACTTGATTTCTCCTATTCAAATGCTACCCTTCCCTGACTTGCTTTGTTGAGGCCAGAATGCAACCTAAAGTGGTATGACTAGCCTGGGTATTAAAATTATTTATGCATATGTGGTGTAGGAATCTGTTGTTATTTTCTCATAGTATTTTCTTCATGTAAATTGTTAAAAGACAGACCAATGTCTAGTCTACAAGCTCTCTTGTTGACAGCACTGCAGGCAGTGTGGTGGCTTCACCGTGCCAAGCTCTACCACCTGTGGCTTTGTTTCTTAGCCAGAGTTCATGACTGCAATCTGTTGTGTTTCAATTTTCTGTCCCAAATCCTGCTTCTCTTCAAAACCTTTCAGTTCTGTGTTGGAATTTATCACTCTTGTTTTCCCATTCCCCTGTGTAAATTGAGTGCTGTGGTACCTTGGAGAGCTGGAATTGAGAGAGAGTTGGTACCACTGACCCTGCTGTTTGGCAAAAAGGTAGATATAAAGGAAGTTGCTACAAAAAGCATTCTTTGCTTTGAAAATAACAGTTGAATAGGACTGTCTGTAATAGCTGTGTTTATCAGTAGAAAATAGTGTTTCTAGAGGCTGACCCTGAATGTCCTCAGAAGCAGTTTGGCAGTGAAATACAACATGATAAATGGAAAATTTGAATAATGTATGTTTACAGATTATTTGTATGATCATGTTTTTCCTTATTGATACATAAAGGGCAATCCTACAGCTGTTAGGGATATTCTTTTACCAGAATAGCGGTTGACCTCAAACTTGACCTCTCTCTCTTAAGGTGTATAATTTAAAACAAAAAAAAAATGCACTTTCCAGAAGAGAGAGAATTGCGTAAAATTCTTTGTTATGTTCTCAGTGCTAAACATTATTCAAACGCTAATCATAATCCATCCCTGTTATCTTTTCTGGTGAGCACCATCTCAGCTGGTTGCTTTGATTTTAGTGATAGTTATTTGTGTCCTATTGCTATTACTTGTTAAAAAGGATAAATTATTTTGGATCTGGAACTATAAAAAGCAAAATCACAACTTTAGTTGTTAATAACACTGTCCTAGATCTATGATATGCTTCTCTTTGTAAAGGAATCCACAGTCCTTTCTGCACTTAGATATACAGAAATTGCTTTTTTCCCTGTTGAAATGCAAATGTCCTGGGGTAGAGTATGGCAATTTTTCATCAACATATGGTCATATTATCCAGCCCCTCAGGGCAGGAAGTAAGGAATACCGCCATATCCTGGTGTGCAAGGTACATTACAAAAACCAGAATGTAGTTATTCAGGCAAAAGATGTCATGGATTTGGGTTTAATATCTTGCTGATAATGACAGAAATACACATGACAGTATTCCTCATGAAGCCTCTCCTAGACTCCAGCCGTTTTGCTATGATTGGATTTCTTAGGTAGTAGCTCTTTATCCCCAAAGTGAATTTTCCTTTTCTTAGCTGTGTGATCTTGCCATAAACTGAAGTCAAGCTTCCCATCTTCCACAATGCAGGTGTTTTTTTCCAAATTTCTCTTTCCTCACAGTTTTTCAGTGTTTCAGGTAATTTTTTTCTCAACTGTACTGTTTTTTATCTCTTCTAAAGGGAATATTCCTGTTGTATTTTTTGTCTGTCTATCATAACAATAAACCCACTTGCATTCTTTTACCTGGAATGTTGATCAGCTAACTTAGCATCCCTTGCAAATGTCATGACTGTGCTTCCAGCTGACAGACACCTTAGGTACTTCAAGATGTTATATTTAATGGGTAAGGTATGATGTGCACTTAGAGATCTGTGGGGCCAGGATATCTCTAATAGGAAGGCTGGTTTTGCTGAAGCTTGTTTGCAGTGTTCTTACCTCCCTTTTCTGCTTCCCATTCTGGTACATTGCTGCTCATTGTTTCACTTTGCAGTTGTTTTAAAGGTAGGATTCAGTATAGCTTTGGAAGAGTTTTGACATAGTAAGATTGCATTAGACTCTGATTCAGAACTAGGTGATTATTTCAGTGTTACATTTTACAGGCTTTCAGCTAGTTTTCGATCTAAATGACTGTCCTTATTTAATCCAATTTGAAGTAATCTTCCAAGTAAATTTTTTGGAGGTGTAATTCAGTGTTAGATCTCAGGGTCTGCTGTCCAGCACTTAATCTTTGTGGCAAAATCTGGTCGTCTGAAATTATTATTAATTAATGTTACTGTAAACTCTATGTGTGTTTCAATCTTACATTTTGCAAATTATTGTCTGTGCAATGATATGGAATTTAATAGTAAGCACATAAATAAGTGTGATTTATATTCCCTTGTATAACAGTGGGCAGGCTGAAGCAAGCACAGAGAGGACCCCTACCTACTACCCCGTGGTCAGGTAGTACCTTGCTGGACATGGTGGTGGGCTCTGACAGTCCTGTGGACTTCTGCCCATCGCAACCAGTGTGAGAGGGTCCTGAGGAGAGCAAAGTAAGAATGCTGCGATACCCGGTTTTCACATCCCATTTGGTAGGAAGTGTTCAGAGAAACTAAGAACTATTCTCCCTTTAGCCCCCTCTATGTTCTTAACCCAACAAAGTGAATAGACTAGACTAGACTAGGCTGTTTCAGTTGTAAGGGACCTACAACAATCATCTAATCCAACTGCCTGATCACTTCAGGGCTGACTGAAAGTTAATGTTGTTAAGGGCATTGTCCAAATGCCTCTGTAACACAGATAGGCCTGGGGCATTGACCGCCTCTCTAGAAAGCCTTTTCCAGCGTTTGACCACCTTCACGGTAAAGAAATGCTTCCTAATGTCCAGTCTGAACCTCCCCTGATGCAGCTTTGAACCATTCCCATGCTTCACTGTGTCTCTGTTCACAAACCAGAAACCATGGCTCTCAAATTTGTGAAGATACAGAAGAGTTTATTGCTGCTCTTGGAAACTCCTAGAAGGTATTGCTGGGCTGTGTGCCGGCCGGGGAGGGGAGTTAGCGAGAAGCATGGCTCCGCTCAGTGACAGCATTTGCAGGCAAAGCAGAGGCAGAGGTGGTCTGTTCCTCTTCACTGGAAGAATTGCAATAGGCCCCCCGGCCCTGTTGTGCCAGTGATAATAGGCACAGTCCTCCGATGGCAGCCTGACGAGAACCTTCCCTGATAGATGCGCACTAACAAATGCATCTGATGGAGGGGAGTTCCTGGGAGAAGTAACTAGAGACAAAAATAAGCCTGAGTAGAACTCAGACAAGTTTTCTGCCATTAAAGGGGAAAAAAAAAAAAAAAAATTCATACTGTTATGTGCTTCCTTATGTCATTTTTATTGTTTCTGTACAACCTCATCAGCCATGGACAAGACATGGTTCCCAACAAGCTGTTAAGCACCATTGGCATTTGTGTCAGGAAGCATAACTAACGAGCTAAGTTGGGGGTAGCTGAGCTGCACACTGTTAATTGATATCTCACTTCTCAGCTATTTCTCATGTGCTCTTTGTGTGACAGAAGGTCAGAGCAGATTGCTGCTCGGTTGTGGGTGAGGGCTCTTTGAGGGTGAATCCTGCATGAATGCATGTGCGGAGTGGCTGGTAAATAAGTGATGCCCTGGGATGTGGTCGATGTATGAAGGTAACAGTCCTGAAGATAATTAGGAATGCAATACAGCTGGCCAAATGGTGAGAGAGGAATCAGGCCTCAAAGAAATCACATGGTCTAAAATTGCACCATTTGTAACCTGCTCTTTTGGGGGTTGTGTGTATGGTGCTTAAGATTAATGAAATTTAAGCTGTTTACCTAAGTAGAAACTGGAAAATGATGGGGGGAAAAAAAGTGGGATAAAACTTGAGATTAATTGTTTCAGAGCTCACCTTTCAGGAAAACGTCAAATATGAGATTTTTAATAGTCATGATAGTTAGCAACCCTTTGAAGTCTGTATCTGTGGTAGTAATTTGCTAAACTGAAGTTGATGGTTTGTGACCTTAATAAGAAAAACCCTGAGTCTGCTACCCATGGTAATTTGAATACATATTTTTCAACATGTTAAGACAAACAAAAGTAGGCCAGTTTACTTCATGGTTCATCTTCCTTTCAGGTTTCTGTGTGCTTACACAGAACTTATTTCTTCAGGCCTTTGGGCTTTAGGCCTTAATCTTAAGGGGATTGGGCACCTCCCCTGAGTCCAGCCTTTCTCTGACGAGGAGAGGCCATTAAATCATTAGAGCTCAAGGCTTTTGACAATGAAGGTACACTGTCTGCCTGTCCCTACAGCATCTTGGTCAGACTGCTCTGATTCTGTGCTCAGTAGCTGTCATGGATGCAACAAGGCCAATTATTGATCTTTAGACAGTTTTGTTCCTGAAGTGATATGTCTAAAGAACATGTGCCCTTTTTAAATTTATATAGATCTACCTTTAAAAGAATGTCTTATCTTGTGTTGTAGGACTCTGTACCATCAGTAAGGAAATGGTTTGTGTCCTCTGAAGCACAGGTTGGACTGGTCAGGTGTGTTTCTGCTCTTGGGGATGGCAGAAGGAAATGGTGTCTTGTGTTTAATATTCACCACAGTACTGTCAAACTTCGTGTGCACATTTATCTAAGTCTGATCAAATTTCTCCTAGTGTATCATGACGCTGTATTTTAGAGGGAGGAATCAATACATCAACCACTTGTCCCAGGTGTCCTGTGTAAGACAACACTCAAATTTCAACATGAGGAACCACTTTTGAGGGTTTTTTCCACTGACAGAGGGAAACTGGTTTTGGAGTAGGCACGTGGGTTGTCTGCCTTCTCAGTCCGTGGCAAGTCTCCTGCTTTGCAGCATCGGGAACACAAAGGACAACGCTGTAAATCAAACCTTTGTCAAGGTTTCCATTTGAACAAATGGCTCACCTGAATGTGATGAAGGACCTTGTGCAGAGGACCTTGATCTCAGTTCTGATGTTTGGAGTTGTCTCAGGTCTCTCAGCAGATGGACGGCTGTGGTCTGGCTGAGGGAGCTGCCCTGTGGTCTCTGCTGTCCTTCATACCATAATGGATGCGTTACCTATGGGGACGTTAGCGGCAATTTGAAGGGCCCTGAGAAATCCCGTGCAGGGAAGGAGACTGTAAAGATTTTTGCTGGAGTTGCTCAATGCCTGCAATTAGGCTGGTTAAGTCAGTAAATGTTAGAATGAACTGTGGCTGTGAAACAGTTTGAATTAATCTGAGTCATGGTACCCTGAGCACAGCACACTTGGTTTCGTAAGGCACTGGCAGTTGTGATGTCCTTTTATTTATTTTTAAACAATCAATAAGTAAATCAAGAAGCTTTGTTTAGAGGAATATAGCAGAAGTGTTTTCTGGTTCATCTTTACTGCCCTCCCACCCATCCATGAAAAGTCAGTCTCAGGAGTCAGTCTTGCCCTTCAGCTTTGCCATGAGCGGCAGACGTGGATTGCTATAAATCCATTTGTCTCTATTAGTATTAATACACAGATTATTTTTTTTTCCTTTCCTGGAAAAGATAAGCAGTCTTTCTTACTTCACCTTTTGAGGTACATTTATGTGCAAGGTGATGATTTCTGTCTGGGAAAGCTGCAGCTCGTGATTACTGAAGAGTAATCGGGAGTAGACAACCTGCATCTTCTGGAAACACACTGAGCCCTTTCTCCAGACTTTCTCCATGCATCTTGTTGACTGCCAGAGAGCAAGGCTGAAATTACCTCTGTTGATACATACATAAATATGTATGTGATGTAAGAAATAATAAATACAACTGAGTGCCAACAGGTCCAAATTTCCTATTCCTTAGTAGTTTTATTTAAAGATGATCTGTTTTTAATGCAAGTTCTTAAAGATAAAATATCTATTTTTTTGGCAGTCCATTTCTTGATGAAGATCTGTTAGAGGTGTTTAGTGGGACAGGAAACAATAGAAAATTACGATACAGTGGTTGGGAAAGAGGACAGCAGGAAGCCAAGAGGTCGTCATTAGGGTACAGAATCACACAGCTTGATTTCATAAATGTGTTTTGTTTTTACTACCAGCAGTAGAACTAAAAATGCACTCTCTGGTGGAAACATACCATTTCAGGGATGAATGAAAGGCATAATTAGATCATTTAATAAGTGATGGAGCTACCAGCTCTGCTTGTATTAATCATTACTTTTAGCAGAGATGGAATTTTCGGAACTTCTTACCTACACCGGTGGTCTGAGAAGCTTTGTTAAATTTATTTGGGATAATACTGTTCGTGTCACTGTCATAGTTCTTTGCGTAATACGTTGCATTATTTTTATCCCAAGCTTGAAACTTTTGCATATTGTTAAGATGTTTTGGTATTTTAGTTTTTGAATTGTTTTCTGTAAGATAGAATTTCCAGAAATGACTGGGTGTTCTGGGCTGATATTTTGACCTTTTTGTGCTGCAGAGGAGCCTGAGGAGAAAACCTTGATGTCATTGTAAGAGGAGGATTAAGGACTGTTTAATAATAGTATAATGTAACCTAGATCACCAGTAGGCCTTCCTTGTCTTACTCTAACAAAAGGTCAAAATTATGCAGAAAGTTGCCTAGAGATACTATAAAGACTCATAGTTAATGGACTGTGTATTTTTGCTGTTTTCCTTGAGTGGTCACTCAACAGAGTTTTCATAATACTACTTTTTGTTGCTTTTTTTATTATTATTTGTAAACATAATCCTGTAAGCGCAGATTTCACTAGTTTAAAAAAAAACCACAAACCGACAAAAACACAACCAAAAAATCCCCAAACAGTTCTGACTGCAAAGACTTGCTCTGAGGTTTGTTTGTATTTTGAAATGCATTACAAAAGTTCATAGAGCATGTGCAAATCAGGCACACTTATGAATAAATAGGAGTTAGCTAATGTGAATTTGCATAGGTCTTAGACCAAACCACAGAATGAAGGAAAGAATTGGAGTTGCAGCTCCTTCTTCTTTCTTCTTACTAGGATAGGGTAGACTCAGCTTAGTTCTGTTGGTAACTTCTGTAGGCAAAATATATGTAATATTATGTTTGGGACTGAATTCCTGATCCCTAAGGAGCATATTGTGAACAGGCTCATTGCTGATATCGGTTGGGTTGATTGCTTTATACTTCTTCCATCTTTCTGTGGTTTGGAGAGTATAGAAATTATTCTGCCTCTCCCTATTCGTTTATTATGGTGATGTCTGCCCTTCAGACCAGTCTGTTGCATAGAATGGGTGCCTACCAAGCTCTCTGATATTTGGTTTTTTGAATTATTATTTTCAGGATCCAACAAACCTGGATAAGTTCAATGTCTCAAACTTCTTTCATGTTAAGAACAACATAAAAGTAATTGATCCAGGTAAGGATGAATTGAACGTAGGCTGAGAAAACACCAACCCAAATATGCAAATTCTAAAGATGACGTTATGGAATTGACACTGTTTTCTGGATGGACGTCCCTCAGTGGCTAGTGCTAACTTTGAAAGCTTGCTGGAAACATGAATAACATATTGAAACTCTCTCTTTCACATCAAAAGGTATTAACAAGTTTCGAAGCAAAGACATGATTATTTAAGAAGTCATTAACTGTCTCTACTGAGTGCTGTGCAAACATGGGAAGCTTTCCATATACTTTAAGAGTAGGTAGGTGAAAGAGAAGTGAGAAGAGAAGGAAAAATATTTTGCCAAAAGGTCCATTAGCTTTGTACCAGAACCCAGACAGGAAACCTACCTCTTCTCATACCTGTCTGCTAGGCTCTGTTCCATGTGTATCAACAACGTATTGCCCATCCTCTGTCTGGATAACAATGGATGTCTTCCAAGTTAAAGATTGATATAGATTTTGCTAAAAATAGTCCCAAAATTATTTTAATAATTTTTTAAAAAATGCTTTTTTTTTCTTTCTAGATATCACAACTAAGAGCCTTGATTCTCAGTTCTTTTGTGATTCATTGATAGCTAAATGCTTAGTAATATCTACTAATATTAAGTTGTTGAAGAAAAAAAATTCTCTCCTTTGCCCTTGTGGTTTCCTTTAGAACTGTTTCTAATGATGTCTAATTGCTGATTCTAAGCATGGTGGTGTGTTTTTCTGGGTCTTATTATGCTCATCTTTTTCTTTTTTTTTTTTTTTTTTTTTTTAAGCTACTAGTTCCGCAAGCAAGTATCTCTCTTTCTATTTACCTGCTAAACATAAGTGGGTATTATCTTAGTTGGAATATTTAATATCCAGCAAATATTAGGCATACCAAGACAGAGAAAAAGTGAAACTTGTAAAATAAAAATAAAATAATTTTTTAAAAAATCAAAATCTACAGTCTACCAGATATCTCGTTAAAGATCGGATCTTGGGATTTTTGCATCACAGGCCTGGCCATTCAGTGAGGAGATAAAGGACCGAAGTTTATACTGTACCCAACTGTATCTTGTCTTTGTTGTTCTATAAAAATTTTACAAGACTTGCATGAACTTAGGTAATTTCTAGTGGTTTCAAAGAAATTTTTGCAGCAGTTGGTTTTAAGTTGTTTGTTTTCTTTTGTTATACTTCATCATATTGGCATTTATTGTGTTATATTTCAAGTTATACTGTCATTAGTGTCATGCATGGCTATTTGCTACTGTTTCTGCAGGAATAAATATAGTTACTAGACCTTATGCTTTAAAAAGTAGAAATAATATCTGAAAGATTTTTATGTAACTGGATATGTAATAAACTGAAGGAGAACAAAATAGAATTTTTCTTTTAACTCTGAATGATTTAATTTTGTCTTATCTAGATGAAGAAAAAGCAAAATTAGATCCATCTTACTATTTGAAAAATACAAATACAGAAACCCGAGAGACTTTATTGGAGCTTTATAAGGAATTCAAAGGCGATGATATTCTAGCAGCTACTATGAAGGCTCCTGAAAAGAAGAAAGTGGATAAGCTGAATGCAGTAAGTTGACTTAATTCATAGTTTGGCACTGATTGACTTCTTCAAGAATGGTAATAGATGTTTTTTCAGCTTAGAGGCCATATTGCAGTATAAACAGACACTAATCCTTATATTTTCTGTTACCTGGAAATTTGTCACAGATAAGAATATGAGAATCATATTGGGATTCCTTAGAAATACATAGTATGTGTCAGTGAGTTTCTCTTTGTTAAGTCATTGTAAATGAACCGAAACATTTTAGAAATGGAGCACAGTAAGAAGGAGGAATCTTTATGATGTGGTTATGATGTATATGTTGGCAGAACCTTATTTCCCAGGTTGTAATCTCTTGCTTTGTATTTATCATTGCTTCCTGCAGTTATTGGCAGAGGGAACACACCTTAAGGGCAGTGCAAGTGAATCATTTCTGGTGTGGGCAAATAATATAAATCATCCACAGCTGCTTCTCCATTTCTTCCACTGGAATGCAGGATTTTTAGTGCAATATTTTAAAGGATGTTCTTCCAGGTGCATGTTACTGCGTGTTCATGGTTGTTAAGAAAAACAATCCATCTGCATCTAGATTTCCTTCAAAAGCTGTTTGAAATGGGCAAGACAGTATTCTTCTTTCCTTTAATAATTCTGGGCTGTGTGTCTTTGTGCTTTCATTACACTTACACAAAACCAAATAGCAATGCAGCATATGGCTTTTAACGAGGAAGCTTAGTGACAGATTAAGGAGCGTATGTGACCAAGGAGTAGAATCACATTCGCCCTTTTTTCAGGGCATCACAGTGTTACAAGAAAACAAAAGATGTAGGGAGAAAAAAAAGAGGTGAGAGACAATGATGAGCTCTACACATGTTGGAGAGTCAGATTGTCAGCTAGTGATGTAGATGGGCGTGACTATGAACTTGGGTAGTATGCAGTGTAACCTTATGGACAGAGCATTGGCCTGACTTCTGTTCTTTACAGGCATTGCCCCAGAGCTACTAAACGTATCTCCAGGTTTATTAGATCTTTGTCATTTACTACAAAGTCCATGTGTGATCTTTGCATTTCCTTTCTGCAGGAAAGCTCAAACTAGACTTTGGAAACCACGGGACAGTGCTTCTGCACATGTGTGGGAGGGGGGGTGGTTTGCTTTCCTCTGCCATATCTCTGTGGTTCACCGGATTTTCCTTCCACTTAGCAACGCTGGAGAATTTTACAGATGTCTTGCCAGCAGTAGTTCTTTCATATCTCCACCTGTGAACATACAAATAAATTTTGATAATAGAATCTTTGCATAATGATGTATTAAACTGTAGTGGAAGCAGTAAGCTTCTTTAGCTCAGCACGTGGGCAGCCTTAACTAGAGTTTCATCAGAGGAAACATTATGGGTAACAGATGAAAAATTATTGCTGCGTTGTGCATTTGTTTCTTTCCATAGACACTAGAGTGGAAAGTCTGCCTTCAGAAGGATGGCATTTATGTGTTTCTAGTGCTTACATAGTATCTTTAGTAGGTAAGTTCTAAGATCTAATGTCTTTTTCTCTTCCTTTTTCCTCTGCAAACAGGCTCACTATTCCACTGGAGCAGTAAGTGCTTCCTTCACCTCTACTGCAATGGTGCCTGAAACTACCCATGAAGCAGGTACCTAGCTAGAAGTTGTTTATTTACTTTCCAGTTTTAAAGTGTGCTCCCTAGCACACATACATTTATGAGGACTGAAGGAATGTGTTGGTAATTGGTCAGTAATGATTCCATGGGAATGTGTTCCCTGAGCAGATATATCCTTACTTTCCAGTGAGCTCATTCTGAAAATAATGGAGTAATTATGAATTAGCTTCGGCTTGGAATGGCAGTTACATATGTTGAACTGAAATTAATGAGGTATTTTCTATGCCCCGGGACCATAAAATGGGATATCCACTTACATAAGTTAGGAATGAAGTGTAATCTCTCCTCAAATAGCATACAAAATCTTTACCACCTTTTTGGCCTAACCCAGTATTGGTTAGAATGACAGCAAATTTTGTGGTGATAACTTTTGATTTACTGCTTTTCAAGTTTACACAAAAATGCATTTTAGCACAATAAAGTTCTCCTTTCATTCTTCAGCCTAAACACAAATGTATAGAATTTATCTAATTTGACTATTGATTAAATGGCTGAGCAATTAGTATTCCCAGTTGAAGAGAAAGGTCTGTTTTTTAGCTCTAAAATTTAGAAGCATGTCACACACTTAGGCAAAGATTGAATACGTTGCTAAAACTACATTTACCAAGTTCAGTTCCTTTACTTGGTGACCTACAGTGATTTGCAGGTGAATCTTTGAGTGTTGAAAATATCTGACTGACTGGATATTTTGATCAAATGGAAGTGGAAACATCCTAGATTGATCCTTTGGTTTGACTTTCCAGTAATGTTTCCAGTAACTTAGCTGCATTTGTTTTCAGAACTGGGTAGATCCTCATATGTCAGCAATTTGTGGTTGACTGATGACTACCTGCTTGGCTTCCAAGTTTGACAAGAAACAACTTGGTTTCAAAGTAACGTTTGTGATTGGTAGGCATTACTTGAAAATTATAGTTTGTAATATTGAATGCTTCTGTGACTTAAAAATATAGATGATGTTGTTAGCTCTTGAGGAGTTGGTGGTTTTCTATAATGGAAAATGTTTTGCAGAGAGATTAATGTGTGGTTATCATAGATGAATTGCAGAGTACAGTCCCTGAAGACCCAGTACCCCAGGGGAAGAGGTCAGACAGTAGAATCTAGCAATTTGTCTTCTGATAATTTCTAAAGATCACCGAGTAAGCTTCTAGAGAAATAATTATTGTCTTTTGCTTTGATACAGCTGCTATTGAAGAAGATGTTGTGAGATACAAATACGTGAAGAAGAAGGGCTATGTGCGACTTCACACTAATAAAGGAGACCTAAACTTGGAGCTGCACTGTGATATGGTACCGTGTGCGCCATAAGATGAATCTCTCTAGATAACAAACAGAATAGGAGCTGGCAATGGAAATGTCAAAGGAAAGGGATAGTGTGGAGCTGTAATAGATACAGATAAATAACTAGCTTTCAGTTGTTTTGGTATGTTTTCATACATACACAAAACTCTGTTGTAAAGTGCATATATATCATTTTATACTACTATATGTATAAATGTTCTCTGAGAGTAGTCCCATACATTTTAGTGGATTACTTACAACATGTCAAGGTACATGATTAGAGCTTCAAAGGGTTGGGATTATAGTGACCCAAACAATGACAAGGAAGGTAGAGAGAGAAAAGAAGGAAGAGCACAGAGAAGAGAGAATAACCCAAGGTTACACAGCAAGTTACTGGCAGAACCAGGAGAAGAACCTCAGTGAAACTGAGAGCAGTCTGTCACCCTGAGTACATGTAGTTAAGATCTCCAGAAAAGGTTAGATCTGCTTCTAAATCCTGAGCTTTACAGAACAAACCTAAATGAAAACCTTAGAGTATGTTTTTTACTTGCTGCCATCTCAGTTTTTAAGGTTCAAGTTTTCAAACATCTTCCCTTTGCTGTTACGAGCTAGATGTTCATTTTAAAAAAAGAATGGACTAGAGTTTTTTATAGTCTATAGAGTCTGATTCTGGGGAAATTTGTGGCTCTTAAAACAATAAACATGGCAAGACTTGCGACAGACAGATGAATTGTGGTGACATTGATACCTCAGACGTCACTGCTTGCTAGTGTGCTGGCTTATGTATTTGTACAACCACATCTATAAAAGGAAAAAAGTTTTCAACGTAAAAAGCCCAAACCTTCCGTTGTTTACTGAGATTTTTATCGCAGGAGATTATGGGCCTGAAGGTAGATGTTTTAGGAAGTTGAATGATATGAATAGGGGTTTAAATGGTAAAACAACTGCTTGTTGTGACCCTCACAGAATTTAAGGAAAGTGGTGCTGGCTAGGAGCTGGGGTGCCTGGTGTGAAATCCGGAGGTGCACTGGGAGAATGCATCCTTTTTGCCTGGGAGAATGAAAAGGGAACAAACAGGACAAGCCTGCTAGCTTTCCCTTCTTTTTCTTTCTCTTGCAAGAGTAAAGAGCAAAATACGTGTAAACATCTCAAGCTGATCTATGGAAACAGTCCGAGAATCTCCACAGCAGCGTTATCATGCTAGTAATTCTGTAGGTCCCTGTCATCCCTACAGGTGTTTTCCGTGCTCTTAAATAGTAGCACTGTGTAATAAGGGAAAAAGCAGAGGATGTTAGTACAGCAATATTTGGGGGAAGCAGCAGAATGAGCAGATTGCGTTGAATCATTTGTTTTGCCGTATGTTCTCAAACTGGCTCCTGGCTACTGCAGGCTGACTGCAGCTGTTCTTATCAGTGTGGTGGTTTTGACCACATGTGGGGCCAGTGTCGCAGTCCTGAGGACCCAGTCTCAATTGCCCATTATAAACTTCCTGTATGATATCCACTGTGTTTCCTTTTTTCCAAATGAATGCCTGTTCATCTCCCTTTCAGACACACTGCTTCCTCGTGTACACATTGGAAGTGTGTACTGTTTTGCACACCCAGACCTGCATGAACGCTGGCCGCTAGCCATCTGTTTCATTTCTTTGTGTCGATTAAATCTGTATGAATTAAGCAGACCTTTGGCACTGCAGAGGGAAAAAAGATATATATTTAGAGTAAGTAGGGAAAACTTGCTGCTTTAAGGAGGTTTTCACAACATCCACTTTAGGTCATCATCCTAAGTCTATTAAATCAGTTCTTCCGGGAGGCGCTTGTTTTTCTCCCTTTACTATATAAGGAGTTTGTGCTTCTAACTTTGCTTTTCCTGAATCACACCGAGATTCAGCACATAAGGTAGCTCAGTGTAGATAGAGCAAACATCTAACAAAAAATGTAACATATACATAGTTCAAAAACGTATACATAGATCAGCTACAATGTATCTAATCAGATTGCAAAGACAGACATAGAAAATGGGGAAATGCCAAAATCAAGCCTGTTTAAACATATCCAGTTCACCTTGCTTGTGAATATGCATGTTAATAGTCTTAATTAATCATATGCTGGGTTTTTTATCAGCTCTCTTGGCTTATTCAGTGCACAAGCTGAACCAGTTTTGGGAGCTCTTTGGAACTGTGTGGTGAAATGGTTTATATGCAGGATTTGGTTTTCCTGCAAAAGTGTAGAATGTGGGTAAGGTCCTTGAATGCAGTCAGGGGGAACTGGACTGTAGCCTAATGCTCACCCAAATTAATGTTGCACAGGCTTTTTGATGCCTGACTTTGCAGCCTTCATGATTTTTTAACATAGCATGGGTAGTATCCCGGCTTTTCAGAAAGAAATGGAGAAACAAATTTCAGCCCAAAGCTTTGTACTGATAGACACTGAGATCACCAGCAGATTTGGGACCCCTGGGTTCAACACACAGATCTGTGCTACTTGAGTGAATGGTAGCAGTATTAGGTTGTCATTGCCGTTTGAATTCAGCCAAAATATATGTGACTTGGGGCATACATCTGCTCTCTCAAGCAGTACAACTGCAGGAGCAAGTGTATGGTTTATAAGCCATATTACAGTGCTGCTTAGCTTCTCTTTTTAAAGACTGAACACTGCCTGACCAGTTGTTGTCTTGACGTGACCGCAGGCTCCTTTTTTTTAATTGCTGAGTGATATCCTGTGCCCTGGTTATTATGGAAACTACCCTAGCAGTGGTTGCATTTGCACAGTATTGCAAATACATGATTGTGAAATGCTTTAGGAAGCTCGAGGATGAAGTTGCTATATAAATATGACAAATGAATACCTGTGTCCGGAGGTAGGACTTGCAACATTCAAATTATGTTTTAAAATAGTCTTATGGGTTACATTTCAGTATACACTTTGAGGTGAAGTCTTGCTGAAACAGAGAACAGCAAGAGACATATTTGCTGTCTCAGAGTGTATGTCTACTGAGTCTTCAATTGTATCTTCATGCCTGTGGGCTGTCTGTTTAAGCAAAATATTCTTGCAGTTGTGCTCTCAGCAGTCTGCGCTGCTTCTGAAGTCTACCCAATATCCTCTTTGCCTTCAGTACCCCCTTTGTGTTCTTACTTCCTCTGCCTTCACAGCTCTTCTGTCTCCTTTCTTTCCCGTTTTTTGAGAGTTACCTGGCAGTATTGGCTGTTTGGAATTCAGTCTATAGGTACGTGTAGAAACTTTTGCTTAAAAATAAATCTAGGGATCTTCATACACTAGTGCTTTAAGGTGCCAAACAATAAGATTGATAGTGATGAGATTCTTCTTAGCACCAAAAACCTAATCAAGAAATGTTTTGTATTGATCCAGGGGAGGAAATCAGTGCTGCAGTGTGATTGAAGTCATCAGTTACTTTGTGACAAGATTCAGACAGAGAGCATGAAATAGGGCTGGAATCCAGATACTTTCTGTGTTGAAATCACTTGTTCAGAGCACCCGAAAACTTCACTTAGGCTGCAGAAAGATGATGTGTGGTATAAGTCATTGACCTGAGAAAAGGCAATAAAGACTCTGGAAGATAAGCTGGATGTTTTTCCACCCTTTTAAATTTGTGCCTCAAATGAGCAAAGGTACACTACTGTTCTCTCTTTGCAGCGCAGTAGCGAGCGGTGTGCCTATTGCTCTTTGTTGCCATTTGTTTTTCTCCCAGTCTTCTTATTCAGATACAGTATGTTCCTCCTGATGAGAACTAATCAGATGGCCATTTGTTAGGGACGTTTTCCAGGAAGCTGAGTTCAGCTGGGCATAAGCAACATTTGTTGTATATACTAATTGGAAACAAATTTACAAAAACTCTACTTGCCAGAAGAAATTCTGGCGAGCATAGAAGATTTAACAGCATCCAACAAGTGTTATTCTTTCAGCTCTAGTCTTATGCATTGCCAAACAAATAAATTATGAAAAAATAACTGATGAAAGGCAATGAATGTCACTATTTCTTGTGTTTTATTTACTGTGATTTTTCTAGTCTACTCAAGTTCTTTTAGCTGCTTTAATATGGATGGTGCTGGGAACAACTGTCTATATCATCCATGTGTATTCTGCTGTATTAGTGACTATAGTGATGCAGTTATACCTTGTAGGTGGTGGAGCAGCCTCCTAAGGCAGGATGGAGGCTTTACCCTGTGCAAAAGTCAAATTGACTTGGATGAGGAAGTAAAAAAGCAGTATGGTGTAATGGATAGAGTGGAGAACTAGGTAAATCCTGAATTCTGTGCCTTTGCCATGGACTTGTTGCATCGTGTGGCTCTGTCATTTGGTTACAGATTTTTTTTTAAATCAGTGGCATCCCATTTTTTATTTCACAATGAGCAATAAATGCAGGCATAATTTTGAATTCCCAGGCAATAACATGCATTATATATGCCTGATTGCTGGCATGCAGCTACACAGATAACCTAGGCTACCTGTTAGAACTAGCAGTCCTACATAAGAATATCCAGAGTAGCAGATTCCTAGTCTCTGCACCTATGAAAGGGAATAAAAAAATCATGCTTTTGCCTCTAGGTTGCTTTGAGGCTTTATTGTTTAGTGGTTGTACTTTTTTTTTCATTGTGCTATGGAAATATAAATTTATATAAAAATTTAACACTCCAGAGGACCCTGTCAAAACTGTGAACAGGAGGTTTGGTGTACTATCTCCCTTCTCTCCTTTGTGAGTTCTTCTCACACAAGTGGTCACTGTGGGGTAATGATCTGGTGGGTAACCACATGCTGATAGTGGTAATTGAATACTAATCCGTAACTGCCACGGCAGTTTTTGTAAATTCGCCTCTCTCAGATTTAGTACTTTAAGGTTTAAGGGCAAGTTGGCATAACAAAGAAGAATGTGAGATGGAATTCAAAGCTCCATCCAGCACTCCACAAATGCTTTTTGAGGTTTTAGGACCTGGCAAACTCTGCTTAATGATGATGTCTTGGCATAACTATCTGAAGAAGCCATTATTGTACAAACACTGATGTTTTAATCTTTTGAGGCCCTCTGACCTGTTAAACATGCCTGTGATCTATAAATGTGTAATCCAGCCCCTGGTCTTTGAAATCATCTCTCTTTTTGTGTGAAGATCAGAAGCCTGTAAACTTCTTCTCCATTTCCAGTGAGAAAGATGTGAGTCACTGAAAAAAATCCTTTGACCTCCTGGCATGACGAGGTTCCCCAGTCTTCACAAACCTCTCATTTTCTTTCTGATTTAAACATCCATTCTACTCGCTTTTTGTCAGTGTCATCATGGCACTGTCTGGCAAATGTCTGGCTGATGTTTTACCAGTGTCTTGTTCACTCAGTAATATGGTTGTAGGGATGAGGTACAGTGGTCTTGACATGGTTATAAATAGCTTATTTCATGTTTTTTTTTCATCGAAGTAGGTCATTGTAGAAAGAGCTGTGACTTTCAACTTTCAAAGTTCTTGTCAACAGAAACTAAACCCAAACAAACAAAACTGTCCCTTCCCAGTATAACAGCTGGTTAAAAATATTTGTTGTTCCTGGTATGTTTTTATCTCAAAGTGCTACAGTAGCAGACAGATCTATTGCTGTTCTTTGTGGTTGGGAGTGAAATTACTCTGTGCAGCCATATTGATTAACAGGTTGTTGCTCTTAAGTAACTAGAAGCTAATATTTAAAATGTTTTTAACTTTGAGGGCATAATACTCATACTCGATAAAGAAGAAACATTTTCATGGAAGATGTTAGTAGGAAATGCCTTATCTGGATGCTGCCATCGTGTGCTTGTCCTCAGTGCTGTTTTGCAGCAGTGAAGGGGCAGTGGGAGTCCCTAATGTCCCCCCCTGCCCATGTCTGAATGGGACATTCATCATGGGGTTGAGGAAGGTCCTCAGCCACCTCCCCGTGCACCTGTCCCTGCACCATGGGGCTTGCTGCCCTTGGCTGTCTCTGCATGGTTTCCTGGCAGCCTTTGGTAATTGGTGGGAAGGCACTGTGCCCATTTGAACCTTTTTGCCTCCCCAGGACCCCTGACAAGCTGGATCTGGGGAGGGAATTGATTGTTATTGGATCGTGTCACTTGCTTTTTGACATTTGACGGTGCAGGCATCCCATACCAGCTGCATCTGCCACTTAGTGATCCCAAACCCGAGGATGAGGCGGGAGGTTTGGAGTTACACAGCTGCTGCTCTTCATCTTCCTCTGACATGTTTCTTGTTTCTACCTTGGCTTCTCTGATGAGAGCGGGGTGACCTTGGGAGCCTGACAGCTACCAGAGTTTCACTGTCTAGTGTGGAAGTGTTTACAGGTTGCATCTTCTGAAAAGGTGGAATTTATCTGCTAGCTGCAGACTGACAGAATGCCAAGGAGCCGCAGCGGGACCTGCAATACTCCAGACTTTACAGCTGCTGGAGGTCAGTCAAGCAATTAAAGTTGTGCTCTCATTTAGACGGTACCTAGTAGCACTATGTCGTGCTTGCTGGCCCCATCCTCATCAGCACCCAGCCCCGCACCACACTGAAAAGCTCCTCAACCTTAGTGTGACCAACAGATTTTAGAGTGGGGGAGAGCATTGTTTTGTTTTCTACCTCTGCGATGAAGTTAGAGGATAAGTAAATGACTGCAGCTAGGGATGATGACTCTGCCTCTGGAGAGCTAGTAGTTAACATTGACAAATTAGATGAGTGAATTAGATGCCTTGTTTAACTTGAGTTGTGCTCAGCTAAACGGATTGATTGTCCCTGTATTTGCAAAAAAGTGAAAATAAAACTGGAGTATAATTTTTTTATTGGCATTGTCTAAGAAGAGCATCTTGCTTAGACTTTGAAAAGTTTTCAGTAGCATCATTAATGTCAGTACTGCGGAAGATGCCTTTGAAAAGTAAAATTGGAATCTTTTCTGAACAGCTAATTAAATTATAGTGGGTTTCTGTGTAATGAAAATGTAATAATTCTACTCTTTGGTCTAAGCAAACTTCGGGGCTTTGAGGTAGCAAAACAGGCAAATGTTTGCTATCAAGTCAGCAATCTATTACCTGGGGCATAGTTTGCTTGTTCTGATTCTTTTTTAATATCAGTAAGAGTCTGGCCAAGTGTTTTACCCCACAATGCCCTGATGCTTTCATCTCTCCCAGTGCTCTCTCACTGGAACTGTGCTCTTCTGATCATAGATCACAAATTGACACGAATGCATTTGCTCACTGTAGAACCAGATTGAGAATGGTGTCCCTTATATGAACTGTGTCTTTTTTGAAGTGAACCACCGTAGGCAGCTGCTGTTTGCCACCATAACCTGTCACCGGCTCAACCCTCTCGCATGTGGGGGAACTGTTAGCAGGAAAGTGCAGCTGGCAGGGGGTGATGTTCGGGTCTATAACGTTTCTCCCGTAGGAAATGTCATGGGCTTCCTGCAGTGAAATTCTCCCTGTCTTTGCAGTGGGCTTTGTGGAGTTTTGGATTTTCTTGTCCCTCTTGCTCTGAAACAAATAGAGCGTGCTCCTGGTCCGTTGCTGCAAAGTAAAGCAGGGCAGCTTACATTGCCTTCCAGTACAGTATTATGCATTGAAATCCACTAAAAACATTTATATGTCCAGTTTCTTTCCATGACTTGGTGGAGGGAACAGAGACTTGTATCTGATAGATGGTGAGTCCTGAAACTGCTCCATTACAGTTGTGTCTGACGAAGCCCTAAATAAAGCCAAGCTTCTATTAGGGCGAGTTCTTACCTGTGGGACGGGTAGGCTACAAGGATTACAGATTGAAAGGGATGGGGAGAACTGAGTTGAAACCTTACCAAATCACCTCTTCATGGCTCACATATTAGAAGAGTTGCTAGAATGAACAATTACAAGAGTGAAAATGCTCTATGTAAAAAAGGAAAAAGAAAGTATGTAAATGGACTAAAGCAAAACAAAACCCACCTTGCATTTTAAAGGAGATTGATGTAAAAAAAATGCAGGCTGCATATGAAGCCTTAAAAATTGCCATCAGTACTTCATGCCTCTTAGTAGCAGGATTCTGGCATTTGTGTGATAAGATGAGGGCTGTGGAACACAATTTTAATTTGTGTGGAATGAGCTTTTCATTACTTCAGCTAATTTCTGCTTTGAAACGTAGGGTTAATGAGCACATGTCAAGGCTCTGTAGTTCAGTGCAACTACTACAGTTCAATTTAGAGAGAAAAAAAAATAAAAGGGAAGTGGAATTAGCACAAGGAAATTATACAGATGTGCAGTTGACAGCTTCTGAATGCTCAGTGTGAAATTTCTCTTCAAGGTTCAGGCAGATCCTCAAGGGATGGAGCATTTTGAAATGATTAGCTCTTCACATAGTAAAGCCTCTTCCTCGCAGTCATGGCAACGACTCAGAAGCTCCTCTCTTTTCCCATCCCCTCTACCTTGGCAACAGGAGTGCCGCAGGTTTTTAGTCTACTTCTGGTTGGCCCTTCAGCTGCCCAATACAAATTCTGAGTTAAGGTAACTTTTACAAATGTAATGACCCATTTTAACTGATGAAAAAGGAGAGCTACAAACTGAGATATCAGATAATGACCTGGCTTGGTTAGTCTTACCCCTCAGGTCTCAGGATGCAGCAAGAGAGATGAATTTTGCCTGGTTTGGAGCCACCCTTGCTGGCAAAAAGGCAACTAAAATTGGCTCTGTTAATACTTAAAAGTGGAACAAGGTAAAACCTGCTTTTCTCCTAGAACTTTATAGTAAAGAATAGTAAGGTTTTTTTCCTGTTTTGCTTTGTTTTTTTCAATTGCATTCCTTTCTTTAGTGTTTTCCCAGTATCCGTGATTTCACAATCAGCTTCTTGTCACTGTTGTGTTTGTATGGTCATTCTTAGCAGCATTCTCTTTTTAATTCTGAAATTCGTCCGAGCCTACTAACGGGTAGAGTGCTTGTATTTCCATGTAGAGTTACCTACTAAGTGTGTTAGGTAAATAGAGACTTAAACATAATTAGAAAACTATTGGGCTGTTTCCCCATTAAATATACATATGAGCCAAGTAAAGCATTTGTGTCATCTTCTGGGATAAATGTACTTCTGGGTTCCTGTCTCAAACGGTTTATTAAAATTTTACGACTTGTCTCGAGTGTGAATTTTCAACAGTTGAAAGACAGTTATCTGGCATCTACAAAAGAAATGAGGAGCATACTTGGAGCAAGAGACTCATTTTGGTATAAATAAGATTTTTTTTTTTTTCCCAACTGTTTGTCATTTGGAGAGAGAAGTGTCTTTAAGTTGAAGGACATCATACAGAGACACTGCATTCACTTATGGTGTCCCACCTTGACCAAAGGAAGGGAGAATGTCTCAGGGCTGTCCTACCACACTCTTCAGAGAGAAAAGCCTTCCACAATTTTTAAATTTGACTTCTTAGGACTGTCACTGCATCCTTCTGAGAAGGCATTGCAGCAGATTTAAAACAGCCTTTTCTCTGTTGATGGCTTTCAAATCAACAGGTTAACAAATTCAGGTGGTATTTTTCCCTTGACTTTTTAACATACATGTCTAAGTCATAGTCAGCAGATTAAAATAATTGAAATTGTTTCCTGTTTAATATAAAAGGAATAAAGAGGGAAAAGTTAACGGATGCTGTTGAGGTCAGTTTGAGACAAGAACAGCCAGAAGTACAAGGAGACCCTGGAGTCCACTGTCAATAATGAGGCAACAAGAAAGCAGTGTTGCCTCCTGCACTTCTGCATTTCCAGGTGCCTTGACCATCCCTTCATGCTTCAGAAATGGTGTGAGGCAAGTGGTATGGAGGAAGTTTCTGTAGCCGTAGACAGTTTTGCATTCCAAGACTGCATGTCTGACATCTTCCACAAGATCTCACACTCAAATAACGAAGTCGCATTTGTCTATATACATTTCGCATCAGTCTTTGTACTTGGAACAAAGACTTCAAAGATTGGCTACATTTGTATGGTCAATGCAGAATGTGACTTCATTGCTGAGGATCTACACCTTCCCCATAAACGTCAAGCCTTTTTCTCCTGCTTTGGATAGGATGCTGCTTTAAAAAGTCCCTGAAATGTGCTTGGCAGTGTGAGATCTGGCAAGAATATTAACTGCTTTGAATAAATCTGATAATCTGAGTCAGATTCGAGATCAACTGCATGACTGAAACTGTGTTTTATTACTGATTGAATGCAAACCTTTTTATTTGTGTCTACTAAAAAGCACCATAAAAGGTAATGGTAATGTTGCTAAGGAGCTGTTTACCTGCCAAATGTATCTGTATGATGCATGAGGTGACCATGGGAACCAATTTGGTGGCAATTATTTAAAGAAAACCTTGGAGTGAAATGATTATTGCATGTATACTAAATATTTCTGCAGTTGCATTTGAAAAGTGTATTTCTGGGAAAAGAGATAATAACTAGAAATCCACTTAGAGAGAAGTGTCAGCATAGGTCCTGCATAAGAAATACATTACTAGAGCCATTTTATTTTTTAAGTATATTTTACAAACTATGTTTTGAAAATAAATAGGAAATCTGTATTGGGTTATCAACATAGTGCAACTTTAAAACGGTTTGTTATGTATTCCTAGGGGACTCAGTCTTTCGCCTGATGTAATTTTTCTTAGAAAATTAATTACAGGTTGCTGTATTCCCCCCAGAGAACTTAACTATGTCTCACTCTCCAAAGAGCGCCTGGTTCTCATGAGATAAGTGCCTGAGGCTACAAACTGCTGATTCCATTTGTGATTCATAAAGAAATTTTTTATACTTATTTTTATCCTGACATATTTCATGAGTGATAACTAATAGCACTACATTAGGATCAAGGCTGTTACGATGCTGTCTTATAAAGGAAGCATATGCTGCACAAATGATTCTTCAGGTGTTGAATTTTACTTGAAAGGTTATATACAAAGATTATTTTCAAGCATATACATCCAATTCAAAGAAAAATTTTCAAATATGCTATGAACATTGAAACTGTAGGAAACCCTCCTATTTCTTGAAACAATTTTTATGGACTATGTTTACTTACGAGTTGCCCTCAGGGTGCTACCAAAAATACATGTCCTAGAGGCATTCTACCATAAACCCATCATGGTACCATTGCCATTTTAACCTAGCAAGGAATTATATAGGAAACATGAGATAATAGCTGGTGTAAGCTTGCACTATAATTTGTTTATTTTTTTAGTTATGACCCAGCTGACAACTGTCATCTCTAGCTGTGTAAAGTAATTAAGAAGGAATCATGATAAAGAATTTATAATGGCAGGTAGACTTTGTTTGGATAATTAAGGGACATTTCAGTGTAAATAAAGAGGCGTGAGAATGATTGTTGTTTCAGATGAGAAAATGTTATAGAAAATTCGAGTTCTGTATGGTTCCAGATGAATACTTGTATGGCTCTGCTTTTAAAAAGATAAACATTTTTTCATTCTTAAATGATTGTGATTGAGCTTGCTTTTTTTTTTTTTTTTTTTTTTGAGTCACTTCAGGTCTCTTGGCTCAGTCTGTCTGTCTCCGCAGCCACCAGACCCCGGCTGACGTAGCAATGCAGAGTGAATCAGTCTCTTTCAGAAAGAGGCTTCGGGTCTTGGCTGTGCGATTACAGCCATTACGACTCGTGGTGGGGCTTTACTTGCAAGCACATAAAACAACCAGGATAAGTTAGATGTATTCTTTTGTAAAACTGGAATATATTAATGCACATAATCCACAGTGAGACTGGAAAACGTGTCCAGGTATAGAAAGCAGGCTGTTTCTGTACTTGTATTGGTACATATGAAGGTATTTTAGTATTGCATAGAAGAGAATCTGTACAATTACAGTGGAAGGATAATTAGGTAGACAGTAAAGTTTTTCAGAAAGTACTGTTTGAATGCCATGGCTCGTAAATTCAAATAAATAGCTTTAATTTGCACTGTAAAAGCAAGTTAGAAGTTGGCATTATATTTAGCTTTTTTTAAAAAAAAAAAAAAAAAAAAAAAAGTTGTCTTTTTTTGGTTTTCCTATGGTCCAGTGACTTGTGGGGTCAGTCCCGTTTTTAGTTCCAAGTGGTGAAGTGGACCACATGCTTCTCTCCCAGTTAACCTCAATGTGCTCACTTTGAAATAGTGAAGCAGAGAAGTCAGGTTCTTTCTTACTCTGGGAAATTAACTTCTTTTCAGCACTAAAAGTCCCCCTTTGGAACAGGATTATGATACACTGCTGGAACTCAGTTACTTGAGTCTCTAAGTTTACCTGCTTTCACCATCATTATGTCTACTGGGAGTTCAAGTTATCTGAGCTAGTGTTCAGCACTTCTTTGTGCTAATTGGAAAGTCTGGGTTTAATTTATTTAACACAGTGTGTGTCTCTCCAGTATACTTTAGAAGAGCATATATTGTATCTTTTTTCTGTAGACAGTCCTTCCTCTTCAAGTGTCCTGCACGATTGTTTCTCTGCAAGTCACAAATGAAAAGTGATTCTTGTAAACAGCGTAGTGACCAGTTTGGTTGTCTAAAGGTATTGCTTAATTAAAACTTCTGTTTGTCTTTCAGACACCTCGAACATGTGAAAACTTTATCAAATTGTGCAAGAACAACTATTATGATGGAACAATTTTTCACAGATCAATTCGTAATTTTGTGGTGAGTATTGAACAAATCCTGTGTAATTCACAATATGTCATGTCCTCAAAATATTTAGCTTAATTCAGTTTTAGTTTTTTCCACACACAACAATTTGCGATAGGTGCATATTAAATATACCATCAGAACTAGGATTGTCCTAACTTACTAAATTTGTACTTACTAGTCTTCTGGTCTTACAAATGTCTCTGACTAATACTGTCACTTGGAGCATCACTGCATTTAGTAGTGCTTTTGCTGGTGTTGCAGACAAAGCCTTTGAGAGTCATTGCCTTGGCAAGGCTCTTGTTATCTTGCCTAAGCTGTGAGTGGGTGGTTAATGAACAGAAGGCGGGGGGGTGATGCTAATTTGGATAAGTAATACTGTGGCCTGTTGAAATCCCATTCAGATGAAACTTTAGGAAGCAGCTGAATTTCTCTTTCAGGTTGTGGTACTTAGATACCATCAGATCATCCTTTCTGAGTGTGCTCCAGGACTAGGTGCCCAGGCTTTCTTTGTGAAGGAGTTAAAGAGCACCAAGTGAACCAGAGAGTTGACTTTGGTAGTTAAAGATCTTTTTTACATAGGTACAGTCCAGGCAGTTTAGGATATTGTAGCTGTCGTCTAACTTCCTTTCAGAATTAACAACTGATCCTGAAAGCAGTGCACATCTTTCAAGGGACATCACTGAATGTTATGTTCCATCCTGTCATCCTAAAACAAAGCTTTTTTCCTTTTGACACCGTATCTCTCAGTTAATAGTTAAACTCACAAACTGTGCTTGTGTGCTATGACTGTGAAGCTAGTCATGGCACGCTGCCTCTGCTGGCATTAGAATATAGACCATAATTTCAGTAGATCCTGCATTCATATACAGTGATTAATTTTGTTGCTGAAAGATTGGTGTCACATGGGGACTTTTCCCTACTGCAGATAGTGAGGGGGATAGTGGGAAATACAGATTCAGATACAGAAAATACATCATGTTCCCTCATTTCTTGCCTTCCCATCATGTGGAGGATTGGTAGCAAAAATGTAAAGTCTTTTCAGTTCCAAAAGCAATGCATCATGAGTTAAAAAGCAGGTTATGACCCAGCACATAATAGAAAGGATGATCTGGTTAACCCATTTGAGACTGTTTATTTTCCCTATTTACCCACAAGAGACCTGTTATTTTTGTAAAACTCATTCTGCTCTTGGTTAAGTAATGTAGGACATGACAGCCAGCTGATAAAAGAAGCTCCAGATAAGTAGTAATGGTTTCCGTGTTGCTGACTTGTCAACATGACACGATATAGAAGGAAGAAAATTGTGCAGAATTGGCTTTTATGGCTTGTCTTTAATGTCTTTCACACAGATACATAAGTAACCTACTGATTTTATTTAAACTCTGCAGATCCAGGGAGGTGATCCAACTGGAACAGGAACGGGTAAGGTTGAGTTTGAATTAAGTAAACTGTTTTCAGTTCATGTGCTGTGTTGTTACATTTATTTCCAGACACCTTGTAGATTAAAACTCTCTAAATGATGATATGTGGTACACTGTGAGTATTTCTACTTTAAAGCAGAGGTTTTATTGCTATATTTTTACGACCATTTTAACTTGCTCAAAATTTCATCTGATACAGTCTCAGTCTAAAATTTGAGCACTCTTCCACATAGAATTCTTGTCAGGTTTTTGCTTCCTTTTTCTTCCAGAAAATAAATAAATAAAAATTATAATGATTTTACAGCTGGCCTTGCAGGGCAAAGAACAAAGGAAGAAACACATTCATGCAAAGTTGCTTTCAAATTCAGCGTTAATGAAATACTTGAGACCTGCCTTGGAATTGGTGAATAGCCAGCTACCATCTGTTCTCCCCACTCGTTGCCTTGTAAAGCCCAAGCTGCTCTTTTTCTAACTTCTAGGGATCACTGTTACTAAATTCTTCTGCCTGTTCTTTCTCCCTTAGTTGGAGATCTGCATAACAAGGATATTAGAAAATGGTCAGGAGACATAGCAGCTGAAGGGTCCTCAGAGCATTACCCACCACAGCAGATAACGCTGTGTAGTATCTCTAGCTGCTGCTGTAAATTTGCTCATTTTCCACTTGCACCTTTTATTCATCCACTTGTAGATGTCACCAGCCTCCACAGCTCCTCGCCTGGTCCTGTGCATTTTTATTCTAGTTCATACATGAATCACTTGTATGTTCGAGCACTATATTCTTCTGTGCATGCTCACAGGTCATCCAAAAAAGGATGTCTTTGT
Organism: Podiceps cristatus; assembly: GCA_000699545.1. Taxonomy (NCBI): domain Eukaryota; kingdom Metazoa; phylum Chordata; class Aves; order Podicipediformes; family Podicipedidae; genus Podiceps; species Podiceps cristatus. Next base: position 29,808 of record KL287292.1, on the reverse strand, counting down.
AGTTGTTAAATACTTTAGCTCTATTTATTTTGTAAATAATGTTAGTGTGAGTTGCCCAGCAGCTTTTCTTCTACTGCATGCGATAATCAACAGCTGCATACTCTAAGATTTGAGACTAGTTAAAGGTTCTGTGTTTTGAAGGCAAAAGCCCATTAGCAAGATTCGTTACTGTATATGCTTGGACTGTCAAAAGAAATGTGATTTGATTTTGTTACAGAGAAATTTTTGGTTAAATCCCAAAAGACATAATTAGGAACATCTTTTAAAATGAGAAATTAAAGAGGTGTCAGGAGATGAAAGAAATTTAATGGGTTGACTCAGACACCTTTCACCCTTGTGGGGTGGAGTTCAGATCCTGCCGTGGAATGAAAATTAACTTGCTGGTGTCATTCTTGTCTCTGTGCAAATGGTAGAAGTACTGTAAGATAGCACAATTAACAGTTGGTGGAGGACTGGCAGTGCAGCTGCACTGAAGGTCAAGACTCAGCTCTATTGGCAAAGCAAGTAGGAAGTAAAATGCAAATAAGCCCATAGGAATAAAAAACTTGTATGTATATTTTTTTATTTTAAAAAAATACTCTAACGACCTCTAATCTTTTCCATCTTGTTTTCCTCCTTGTCATCCTTAATTAAATATGAATATATTGCAGGCGAGATGTCTTGCAAACATCTGTCAAAACTATTAAAGTTCTAATAAAAAGGACAGTGTACACTCAAATACATATGCGTGGCAGATTTTTAGAGACTGTTTGCAATTATTGTAGAGTCCAAATGATGCAACTATATTCTTTGCAACTGAATGTTTTTTTGAAGACAACAGAATTTTAGACAACCTTACTTAATCACCTAATGAATATGAAAGAAATACAAGAAAATTCTGTAAATGGACAGCCTGGTGGGCTACTAGGTTTCTCTTGAAATGTCATGCCTGTGTGTTTGATACTTACTTAAATGAAGCCACTTAGACAGTTCACAGAGTGCAAATAGTCTGGTAGGATTTGTCCCTGACTACCTGATAAATCCTGGGCACTTAAATATAAGGCAGAAATTTCACTTGGGTATGTCAAGCCGCATGCTGTAAGAAGGTGGTCAGATCTGAGGTGCTTGTCTGGCTTTATGTTCTCTCTGCAGCAGCGTGGCCAGAAGAAGGTACAGCTCGGCAGCAGTGTAAGAACATGGCAAACGTAGTGATGTTTTCCCAGGTTCCCTTAGTGTAAAAATTTTAGTCCATTGGCTTGCGCATTATTAATGTCACCACAAGCATTGATGTTAGGAAAGCTTTGGAGTAAAGCAGTGGGATTCACTATTTTGTACCTTTTTTACCTGAGTCTTGTATCTTATTTGCAGTATAAATTCCCTGTTTTATTTCTTATGACAGCTGGAAGGAATTTCAGTATTTCTTTGACACACTTCTGCTTGAGGGGGGGGGGGGGGGAATCCACAAAGAGATGCATCTTTGAAAGCTAAAAAGTCCGTAAGATTTAATGGTCTCTAGAGACTTACTGGGGGAGTAAATAACTCGACTTCTGTAATATCAGAGAAGCCTATGAAAGGAGAACAAGGCTTTCCTCACAGAATTTTCAAATGGCAATAGGGAAGACTATTTGGAGGTTACCTTTTAAACTGCCAGAATTGTTTCCATTAGAGCCTTTTGTAGGAAAACTTCAGAAAAAACAACATCCTTTGTTTTCTCTTCCACATAGAATCTTCTACTTTAACTGAAATTGTCTGGCTAAGAGGTTTGGAATGGTTTTCTTGTTTGTTTAAAAAAAACCCCACCTTTTCCAAACTGATATGTGAAGGGTGCACTAAGCCTGTATATATTTTTGGTTTGTTACGTATATTTAATTATTCCCATTCATCAGCTCAAGAACTAGAACAGACATGTTCAAAAATCTTCCCACCATTTGGTTTCTGTCATCTGACATTCATCTGTTCAGCAACAGGTGTCAGGTTTATGGTTGCAACACCCAGCTGCTTAGATGATCACCCACTCCGTTGCTAACTAAGCCCTGGACCGTTCAGCTTCTGGGTGGATTTGGGCACATTCAGGGCAACATGATGTAATATTTCACGTCATACGTACATAGACTGCAACTGCTCTTGGCTCACCTAGATAAGTGTGCTTGGGTTCTGGAAACATTTCATAGATGTAAGACCTAAGCTGCTTGGCATTGACTGTCCACTTCCATGGCTATTCTGGCTGAACAGTCCTATCTGTAAGCAGCACTGATCATTATTTCTTTTTTATTTGCTATTCAGCACCCCAATATGTCCTTTTTGAGTCTCCTCTTAGGCTATTGTAAAAGTAACTGTGATCCAGCAGACACGTGAAGGCCAGCTGATTCCTGGTACTCAGCCCTTAACCTTGGGAAGGAAGAGGGTGGAAATTAGCAAAAGAGAGGGGAAAAGAGTGGGAAGAGTGGGGAATAGAGTTTTATCTTAGCTTAGCTGGCAGACCTACATTGCCAAAGCAGTTAAATATACAGTCCTGTGACACTGATTTAGAAAACCAAACTAATTTTCTACAGCCTTCAGCTTAATATTTCATAAGACTACTGGGAAAAATTTTATTGTGCTACAGCAGCTTATATCTTCTCTAACAAAATAACCACCCATAGAGGCAGTATTCAGAGCAGTAACTTGAGTCATGGTCATTCTTTGTAATGATTAATTATTTGAAAATGAATTTTAGATTTGTGATGTATCTCTTTTCCTGCTGTTCATAACAACTAAGTGGTTGAACATTGTGAGTAATTCGGTCTAACTCATGCTAGTGCAAGTGGAGCAGCTGCTCTGTATTTTCAGTATTCCAAATAATAGAAGAAAATTTGCATGTAGGAAAAATAGGTTTAATATCCTAACCCTTTTGTATGAAAAGGGGAAAACTATACACAAAGCATTACATTTTCAAAACCATGCAGGCATTTTTCAGCTACTCTTACCTGCAACCTGGAAGGTCTCATGAATCAGCTTGAGTGTGCTTCTGTCCATCTCTGAATCCAGGAGGGCACAAAGCAGGCATAAATAGCTGCGAAAGTCCAAGACAAAGTACCACTGGTGGATGGGGGTTGCATTTTGCCTGGCAACAAATAGAGCTTCACTGAACTGTCAGTAGCAAAGGTCTGTGGGCAAACTTGGTCAGTTCTGCAGTGTGATGTCCTAACACCGCAAGTTCCTAAGATGTAACTAACCAGTTTTAGAGCCCCTTTTCTTGCAGAATTGAAGCTCAGCAAAAGGACGTGAGCAAGACCTATTTATCTAGTAGTATACTCCTTTTAGATTGCAGCCCCTCTGAAAATACAGCTTCTGGGGTATGTAGGGTTAAAAGTACCATGTCCTCTTATCAGAAAGGAGAGAAGCACTCACTGGCTGAGCTAAGGCTTTCTTATTCGCAAAATGATTCAAGAATCTCACTTGGAAAGCTCTGTAGAAGTGTCAGATGTTATTGTGTACCTTGTCGTTCCAAATGACAAGAAGAAAATTACAGAAAGTAAGCCATCATTTTTGTGAATCAGAGCCCTCCCACTTCCTTACCACTGCTTAGCAATTTTTATGCCAGAAAAAGGAAGGATTTATTTAAAATCACAACTGTCATGAATAATGATTCCCTGCCCACACCTCGCTTTTGGAATGCAACATTTCTGAAGCTTTAGGTGCGTCTCTCAGCTGTTTGCAAGAAAGTTGTACAACTTCTGTAATTGTACCCCAAAAAATTACTTTCTGGAAAAAAGATCTTTGTGAAGGAACAAAGACTACCAGAGAGTAAGTTGTTTCAGTGGCTTTTTTCTGTATAGTTGCTAATGTGTAATTGCTTCAGATGTCAGTTTAGATCAATTCACCTTTTCACCATCAGTGCAAGATGCAGATATGAGACTGAATAACTAACTGTGCTTCAGTTACAAGTTAAATATATCTTGCCACTCTGGATAGCCATGGAAGTTATGAATACAGTCTATTTTTTTCTGTAAGTGTGGTCTGTTTGGTTTCATCTCTGTGCGAGAATTAGGTAAACACCTCTTTAAGAAAATTTTTCTCTTTCATTAATAAAGTGGGGAAGTGGCTCCCAGCTGCCTTCAGCCTTGAATCTTGGGTATCTGGGTAGGCATGTGATTTATATGGTACAGGATCGTGCAAAACTCCTTCCAGCTCCAGAAGGCTTTGACGTTGCACAGGATAGATGCTGCTGTTAGGAGGCGGCCAGTGCATTTCCGTGGCTGAGCCCCAGTACATTTCCAGTGTTGTGCAAACAGGAGGCTCCCGTGTGCAGGGTGGCAAGTACTGTTCCCTTTTGGGCTCCCAGCACCAACCCAGCCAGCGGCAGCACCCGCGTGAGGGCACGTCTGTGGCCATGTGAACCCCTCTGATGTTTTAGCACAGAATTCCTCAGAAATTTTTTTCCAGCACGTTTTGTAATAGGATCTTGGAAACATTTGCAAGTCCAGTAGGCACACAGCTCCGCTGTGACAGGAGATAATCTTATCAGGGAGTAAGCTGAGAGGAAGGTGAAGTGCCAGGCAGTGCTGCCCGCTGTGAATCTAACACCCAGAGGCAATTCCTGCTTTCCATGGGCTTTGCTTGTAGGCCGTTATGTCAGCTTTGGGGTGACATTTTTGCGTCATTGTGACTCTATATATAGTCAGCGGTGATCTGTGTGCTCTCAGAGGAAGATTTGGGCAATATAAGGAGGAGCCTCCTCTCTTTATGGCATGTACTGGGAGTGTATTGTGAGAGGGCTGGAGCTAGGCAGTGCCCACCTCTGCCTGCATCCTTCTGCTTTCAGAAAATGAGGAAGATGGCACAGCCACGCCTCCCAGCCTGGTGGGGGATGAGCACAGTAAAAGCTGCTAGATACTTCTGAATGCCTCGTAATTATTCGTAGTAGGTTTGGAGCCCGTGAGTTATTTTCCCAAATTTACATTGAGCTCTACCCTAGAGAGTAAAATGTAAGGATCTAAAATCCCTGTTCCAGACCCCCCTGGCAGAGCAGTAGGCACTGTGCTGCCATGGCAGTAGACTAACGAGGGATCTGTACTTAATGTTCAGACCGAAAGTGATGCTGGGTTTCAGTAATTAAAAAAAACCACATACATTTAACTCGCCATCTTCTGGCTTGCTCTGTCTGGTCCTGCTTCAAGCAAGTACTTGAAGCCTGGAATGATTCCAGAGATTAGCAGGAGTTTGACAAACAGCACATTCAGGCTATTTTTCATTTAAGGAGAATACATTTGGGCTTTTCTTTCCTTTTC
>KL287292.1:1887-24506 GCA_000699545.1 Podiceps cristatus | reverse complement strand
TTCTCTTTCCTTTTTTCTCCCCTTTCCCTTTCCCTTTCCCTTTCCCTTTCCCTTCCCTTTTCAAAAAAGTATTTTTAAATTAAAATTTTAAATAAAAATCTTTAAAAGAAACACTAAAAACCCCAAAACCATTCCTGTACTGCTGTGTCTCTGCCTTTGCAGCCTCTCCACCTCCCCTTGCCAGTCCATGCTGCCAGGCCTCTGCAGACACTTCAGCAATGTCCTTTATAGGACGTCTGGCCTTTCGGGCGAGCGCTGCACAGGCCGTTCTCTGTTCTTGCCTGCAGCTCCCGGGCAGAGAGAATTAGCCTTGAAAACAGCTGTATGGCAGACAGAGGGGGAGGCAGGGACTGGATCTCATGCTCTAACTATCTACTAAAATATTAGCGCTTATTTCCAGAGAACTGGAATGAACCAAAGTTAGCCTTCGTACATATGAGTTTAATTCTGACCTGCAGCGTATGATCTGAAATGAAATTATATAAAAATAAATATTCCAAAACCTAAAGATTACGGCTCATTGCTCCTGTCTGCAAGCTCTTGGGTCTGGTTGGTTGTTGTGCCAGAGAGAGTGTGTGTCTCTGTCATTCACAATTTTTCTCTTTCCTTTTGAATTATTTTTCTGACCAGGGAAGGCTTCAGGGTTGACTTGATCCTCTTTCAGCAGCTTGAAAATGCTGTAATTCCAGCGTCAGCTGGAAGCATATGAAGGGTGTAATGGACTCAAGGGTTTGGCCACTTGCTGCTGTGTGCTGTCTCAGTGGGATGTGTTCATGTTTGCATATTATCTGAAAATTTCTAGGCGACAAACACTCCTCTGGGTTAGGACTCAGAGCAAGTGCATCTGCTTTACCCTTCAAGAGGTCCTTTGAACCAAAATTACGTGTCTCTCTAAGGGAAGTCCAAGCAAAGTTTGTTACTCAGGTACAAAGAGCTCTGGCCATGGCCAAGAACACACAGGGCCTGCAGCAATGGCACCGCAGCGGCGTGATGGTGCGGGCAGGGAGCCTGTCCTCGAGGCTGCCCCGCCAGGCTGGATGAAAGTGGAAAGGTGAAAACTGTGAAAGGCAGCGGGAAAGAGAAATAGTGTGCAGAGTGCTCTTGATGGGCAGGGGTCTGCAGGCTTCGCACGCGTGTTTCTGGTTTCGGGCAGCATCTGTTGGCATGGAGCCTTGCTATATTCTAAACTTGTTTATTTACTAACTGTCAAGAACTTTGTTTTTCTGAACAAGGCAGGTAACTAAGGCACTGTACGAGTAACCTCTTTTAGCAAACAGGAACACACAGGGAGATTCATTAGCAAAGAGAATTACTGGCTTATGCTAAGACATTTTCTAATAGGTTGATGCTTTGGATTTGGCTGGAATAACTGGGTTTTGGATCCATCTTCAAGACAGTAGAGCTGGCTGCAGCTGTACCATATCCCTTTCACCCACTACTGGAAGAGATTGGCATATGGGATCAAGCTGATGTAATTTAGCTGATCTTAAAATATTCAATAGCCAAAGATTGCTGAAGTAATCACTTCTCTACCCCTGATGACAGAAAATCCCTACAGGGCTTGTCCCCTTTTGCTGCCTCTTGTCAAATTGCAGAGCAGGCAATGCTCAGCTCTATTAATAGGTCATTTGAACGTGATTAACTGGGTTTTTAAGTGGGTCAGTTTCTTCCAAAATTTCTCGCTTACTTAGTTCCACTTGCAGTTGCAGGCGTCCACCTGTGATGCTTTGTTGCAATGGTATCATCTGAAACTCTTTTCTCATTTGATGCACTCTTGTGATTTTCCATGTAAGGTTTTCAGTAGGAGCCTGTTCTAGTCCTCTGCTGCTTGCTTGTGCAGCCGTATCATCAAATTGCATTTCTGTGTTACATGTGCAAACAGCCGTTGAGCACTACAGATCCTTTACTGACCTCCTGCTTCACTACTGATACAGTTACTCAAGAGGATTCTTGAGCCAGTTCTGCAGATGGACCAGTCTCGCTGCCTGTTTGGATAGTTTTGTTTATTTTTAATACTATCCTAAGGTGAAATATTTTTTCATGGTTTGTCAAACAAGATTATGGATTTGACTGTAAAATTATGACTCATCTCAGCCTTCATTTTTCTTATTAAGAATGATCCTGGAGGCAAGTGCAAATGAAAACGTCAGATCTGTCATAAGTAACGTAAATATGACAGCCGGGAGAAGAGGTCTCCCAGACCCTCTTTCTTTCCACAGACACAGAAAAGAAATCAGTTTTGGAGAGCTGGGTCTGCGGCTTGTGCAAAGTTTTATCATCCTTTGATGATAAATTTCTGCCTTGTATTTTATATCATCGTTCTTCATTGTTTAGCCTGGAATTAGGCATTTGAGCCTATAGCTCCCATTCTTAGTTGATTCTATGAACGTTTTTCATCTCTCTGATACTGTATTTCAGAAGCAATGCTATATCCAGAGTGTGATTAAACTAGTAATTCCTTGCTCTGTGTTTTGTCAGGAAGCCACTTTTAAAGATTAATGTCTCAAAAAAGAAAAATTATGGTGGACCAGCTGTAAAAAATTAAATCCTTGACAGTTCTTCAGCACACAATATATAATGCTGTTGATAAATAGTCTGGTCAGTTGCAGTTGATAGTGTGAGGCACAGAATTGTGTTGCCAGTTACAAACATCTGATTTTAAGGGCATGCGCAAATACTAGCCTAGTGACAGGGATGGGGTAAGAATATATTATACATGTAGTGATCAGAAGTGCCAAAACCTTAAATTTAATGTCAGTGCCTGTTATAAAATGTAGTGGGAAACAAATGAAAACAAACATTTCTTCTGTCATCTTTTCTCTTTCAAGGAGGAGAATCTTACTGGGGAAAACCTTTCAAAGATGAGTTTAAGCCAAATTTGTCCCACACAGGACGTGGTGTTCTTAGTATGGCCAATTCGGGACCCAACACAAACAAATCACAGTTGTAAGTAGTCACTTGCTTTTTGTGTTTTATTGTTTCCCTCTAGACATTGTGTCTTACTCTGTTAAGAAAACAAATGACATTTTACGAGCTACTCTTTAAAGTTCAGTCAAGTGAAATGTTCTGTCAAGTGCTGCATATTGAAACCAGGGTAGCTACAGCTGCTGTTACCCAATCTAAAAGCAAAATGAAGCACAGCATAAAGACCTATAGGTTTATTATATCATCATCAAGTTTTCTTTTCTGTTTTTATGATGTCAAGGTTTTGTTCATTTTTATCAGTGTCCCCCCAGTGTTATTGCTGTAAGATCATTACACCTTTCCACGCTGTTTAAATTTAGCCCTATATTGAACTTTTTGAAAGGGCTTAATGAAATGAAATATATACTTTTTGCTTCTTTTTACTTGCCTGATTTTAAATAAACGAGAACAGTTCTGCATTGTTGAAATGTCTACAACCCAGATGTGGCAGAGTGCAGAATTGGGATGACATTCATTGAAGTTGTAATAACCTTCTTTGGGTGTAACATTAATATGGGGTTTTGCCTGCAGTCTTTTGAAAATGTTCATTGTCACTCCAAGCCAACTATTTATTCGTTGCTCTCTACTGCAATAGCAAAAAGTTGTACCTTTATTGGGAGAATATGTATGTGTGTTAGGACTGGGGAGCGAGGGAGGGGGTTCTTGGTGTTCGTCTTCATGATGCTAAGTATTATTATGGATTATAAACTATACAGTAGCGTGGTTAGCTTTAATTAAACACAAGTGCTTGTTGCAGGGCCTTTAATAGGCTTACTCACATACTTAAGGCTAAGCACATGTTGGGCAGTTTGCAGGATCGAGTTGCTGCAGAGCTTATTTTGGATTTGAATGTTATTGCCAGCACTCAGGTGCTAAATTAGGGGAGAGTAGAGGCTTTTTTTTTTTTTTAAAAAAAAAGGGGGGGGAGGGATCCTTGAAACAGAAGTTATAGATACAGTTTCATGAGGGATGTGCCATATTGAGTCACATCATCTGCTTCTGTAAGTGTGATCATATGTTTCCCTAAAATCTGAAAATGAAATATGAAATTCCTTTGTGTGTGAAGTCCTTGAGAGACTCCAGCTGCTCATATTTATAAAGCTTCCTAGGCAGTGTTTAGACACTTCTGGCAACTGTTTTGACCGTAGGAACTGGGTGAATAGCTCTCCCCATAGGTGATAGACACTGCACCGCAGAGTGAGCTGAGTCCCTTGTGTAAGGTGATGCTTGAATAACGCTCAGAACTTCTGCTTCGGAATCATCCTGAGTTATGTTAATTCTGTTGTCCTTAATTTTATTTTGACTGTGGTGATTGAGGAGAAGCTTTCTCTGTATATTTGCTGCTGCTCAGATTTTTTATTGCACTGCTACATAGCTGCCCACCTGATAATATTAAATACTGGATGTCTGAGAATAAAGTGGTGCAAAGAACCCATGCACAAGGCTAAGTTGTGATGTATGCCCTGTGTGGGAGCTTGCGTTCTGCACAGCATCTCACAACTTTCCTAGGGCAAGCTTTGTCTTCACTGATTGTTTGGCAGACTGTAACGCCTCCTATTTGCAATCTTATAACTTCCTGAGGCAGTTGCTTATATGGAAAAGTGCTTTTGGAATGCTTATATATTTTTAGCTGTCTCTAATGTAGTGTAACAGATGGAGACAGGGAGGAGAGCCAGCACGACTTGTCCAGCCAAAATGGGCCATCGTGGTCTGCAGACCACAGCATGGAAACCTCTGTCTCATACACTTGTAGTCCAAATCTTCCAAAGAAGTATTAAGCTTTAGAGAACAGTTCTGGTAGTAAAGGTTGCTTTTGATTTTGTATTTTATTTCCCACATTTAAGTTTAAAAATACAACCCCACAATTAAAAATCCAACTAACTAAAAATTAAAAATCCGAAGTTTCACAGGTTTTCATTACGACCATGTTTGTATCCAAAGCACAAATTTGCTCTGTCCAGAGGAGAAATGGATCACCAACCGGCCAGTTTAATGGAAGAGAAATGCAAACAGTACATATCCTAAAAGACAGAAGTTTATGCTGGCAGAGGCTGTTATGTTATGTAACTGTATTTGCTGGAGACAAGCTCCCAGTCATGCACAAGAAATGTACTTCTCAAGCAGGATGTCTGTCTCCCTGTCCTGCGTGAGCTTCCCAGGGCCTGCCTGGCCAAGCAGGCAGATGCTTAGATTAATTTTGGACTTTGTGCAAGTCACCGTGCTTGGAGTACTGTTTAGGGATGTTAATAAAGCGTAAGAATGAGAAGTCAAAACTCCAGAAATCCAAGACGAAACCCACAAAACGGAGTTAAAAGATGTTTGGCCAGCAGGCCTGCCGGAGAGGGAGAGGGACTTGTCTTCTCTGAGAGCTGTCGCATACACTCTCTGTTTTTAATCATTACTGGCCATTGTTGAGTGTCAATGAGATAATATGCTAACAGTTATGTCTGTATTCCTTCAGCTTCATCACATTCCGCTCTTGTGCATACCTGGACAAGAAGCATACAGTTTTTGGAAGGTAAGTGAAGGATTTTATGCACAGCAGTATAGCAGACATGCTCTCCTGTGTATCTGAAGCCTGAAGAGAAAAAATCTGTTTACTCTTGCAATTGGACTGGAGCAAAATCCTAGCTCACAGTCCAGTTCATGAGTAGGTGGCCAGTATCGCCTCAGTGCCAGTCATCAGACTCTGCCTTTTTTTTCTCCTTCCATCACTGTACTTCGCCTGACTTCCCTTCTGTGGGTGACCCTCTGGGGAGTCATGAACAAAGTAATCATTGACTGGTAGCCAACCATGTTAATATTTGTGCATGCTAATTGCTGGGACAGAAGAGATTACCTCTTCAACACTGCTTTCATCCTCTTATGAGCTGTCAACCAGGCAATTAGTCATGACAGCGCTGCTCTTCATCATAGCATAGAACGTAGAGCTTCTGCATAGGTTAGGTCTTTTGGCCCCTTTTATTCTTTTTTATTCTATTCTTATTTTCTTTTATTCCCGACAGTTATCATCAGTATAAAATCCATGTCTTTGTGTGCATATGTGTGTGTACATACATGCATGTTTATGTATATATTTAAAAAGGTATTGTCAATGCCAATGCAGCAAGGGAACTTCTTCATAAAGAAGTCTGTTCCACAAGTCTTTTCCAGTCAAATCCTCACATGATAAAGATCAAGGTATTTATTTACAGAAGATATTACAAATTCTTTATAGAATCATAGAATGATAAGGGTTGGAAGGGACCTTGAAGATCATCTAGTGCCAGCCCCCCTGCCATGGTTGAGCAGGGACCCCTTTCCACTAGACCAGGTTGCTCAGAGCCTCGTCCAACCTGGCCTTGAACACTTCCCGGGATGGGGTACCCACAACTTCTCTGGGCAACCTGTTCCAGTGCCTCACCACCCTCATTTTTTCTTAATATCTAATCTAAATCTGCCTTTCTTTAGTTTAAAACCATTCCCCCTTGTCCTTTCACTACATGTCCCTGTAAAAAGTCCCTCTCCATCCTTCCTGGAGGCCCCTTCAGGTACTGGAAGGCTGCTGGAAGGTCACCTCGCAGCCTTCTCTGCTCCAGGCTGAACAGCCCCAACTCTCTCAGCCTGTCTTCGTAGGTGGGTGCTCCAGCCCTCAGATCATCTACATGGCCTCCTCTGGACCTGCTCCAACACATCCATGTCCTTTTTGTGTTGGGGGCCCCAGAGCAGGAGGCAGCACTGCAGGTGGGGTCTCACCAGAGCGGAGTAGAGGGGCAGAATCCCCTCCCTCGACCTGCTGCCCACGCTGCTGGGGATGCAGCCCAGGGCACGGGTGGCATGTTACGGTTTGTTCTTTGCTTCATCTGCTGCAGGTACAGGTATTTACCAAGTCATGTATAGCTGTTCTAACAGATACCTTGGTGCAAATGGCAAGAAGGGGAATTTTACTAGCCTGCTGCATTGGTAGTTCCCAAGGATTTTACAATCTTTCTAAAATGAAGATTTGTTTTTTATTCTTTTCATGATTTTATCCATTTGAAAGGCAGCAATTGAAAATAAATACATGTTCTGTTTACTTTGATTGGATGTCATACAACAGTGCTGTACAATGAAAGCGATATATTTAATCCATCTTCTCTGACATGAGTTCTTGAGGCAGAAGCTGGCTTTATTTTAAACATTTAGTGCCATTAGTTCTGATACTGATTCTGCAATAATTACACCCTTGAAATATATTTCTTTTTCCTTTCTCAGGTCTGTCCTAGAAAAATGTAAAGTCCCCTTGTCATTTGGTGAAAGCAAATAAATAAATTCAAATACTGAAAGCTGAGAGCGAGTATATTCTTGGAGCAGTTACATTACCTGTATCTTAAGACTATTTACTTAAGCTATAATTCAAATCCTCCTTGCAAAAATCCCATTAAATCCCATATGGTAATGCTGTTAACCTGAACTTGCCACATCATGAAATAGTATTTAGGTTAGGAAAGCACTGCTGAAAATGTGACTGTTCTTCAGTTCTGGATGCAGCCTGGCTTCAGTGAGCATCCTGTATAGTCCTCCACTGTTTTTGCTGTGTTTGCCCAGTGTGCTCCAGTTTTACCATATTTCACCAGGAAAATAATCGGAGAGTAGCTAACCTTACCGTGGTGCAGGGAGTGTTTAGAATCGTATTTGGCTCCCTGATGAAAACTGAATCACATCTTCGTGTGAGCACAAAGCAGGTGAATTTTACTCTGGGCTTTTTTGCAGGTAAATGAAGATTAATTCAAAGAATGTAAAAAATTTAGATACTGGGATAGATGCATTCCAGTCACTCTATATTCATCTGGAAATTGAATACCTGAATAATGTAATTTACCTGCAGATTTAATATAAAAGGCTGATGTGTGCAGCTCTTAAGATCTGTATTCTGTCATCAGAATTCTTCAGGATTTTTTACCTGCTTTTGTTTTTAAAAGCCATAAAAGCCAAAAGATTCCAGAGATTGTATCTCTGTGAAACTTCAGCTTCAGTTTGCTCTCTTAGATCCTGGGTGTTTCCAGGATTTGGTGACTGTATCTGATCTTAGACTGTATAGCACAATAATATCTGGGAAGTATATCTTAAAATAGTATCTCAGTTTAAGAATAGAATGAACCCATGAAATCAGAATTCTTTGTTTCAATGAATGTTAAATTGGATTGTCTTAATTGGATGCTTACTGGCCTGCTGTGACTTTCATATAGCTTTGAGGATTACTTATTTCAGTTAATATAAAAACCTAAGTACTCTGATCTCAACTGTACCCTCAACTATTTCTATGCAGCTCTGGTTCATGTTAATGAGTGTCTCATAGGTGTCTTTGAGACCAGAATTTGGCCTGTTTGTAATTTGTATAGAAGTTTTCATCAGGCTTTCCATACTTTGGAGGACAAAAAAAGAGTGAAAGAGCACCCATTCCCCACCCCTTTTTTTTTTTTTTTTTATGGTCCTATGTGGGATGGAACACTGAAAAGTTCTGCCTCTGGAGCTGCCCCTTATTCATGTCCCCACTGGTTTGAAATGCAATTTTTGCATAGTAGCAGCTATTAATGTTGAATGTTTGGCCATTAAATATGTTTGGAAAACATACCAGCTGCAGGCAGTGGAACTGTGAAGAGGTGGCACGTGTCTAGCTTGGCACACTGGAATTTTCAAGTCTCGGGAGAAGGCTGCAGCTGGAGGACAGGGAGAGCATCTTGTCATGATTGCGCTACCCACCATGGCAATAATGAGGACTGATGGTTCTGAAAAAAAAGGAGATAATTTGGCATGGATGAGGAGCAAAAAGAAAGGCAGGGAGTGCGAGAAGGATGCCTTCCCTTGGAGGTGTGCTGCAGGCTGCATGGATTTCCAGCTCCAGCAGAGCTGCCTAGATTAAATTAGTAATTACCATTTCTAGTAATTACCATTTCTCCTGACTTAGAGAATACTGTAATTACCGTGAAAACTAACTGGTGGCTTTTGTTGGCGTCTAGCTTGCTGGCAAGAGGTTTAACTTAGAAACTCAAATAATGTAAACCAACCAACATGCATTTGCTGTGCACAGAGTGGATGAGAAGCATTTGCAGGGGGCTGCTGCATGGGGAAGGTCCCGTCTGCTGCTGTCGCGGGCCGTGTGTGAGGGGCTCCCTCTTACCCCTGCTACAACTGGGAGTTCAACTGCTGCGTGAGCTGTACGAGCTACAGGGATGTCACAGCCAAAACACCAGTATAGGCTCATGTTCCTGCCTGGCATGCTTCATGAAATTTAGATACAAGCACATCCCATCCATGTTAGCATTATATTTTCTGTTACTTCAGTGGTTCACAGCTCCTGTGGATCAGAGATCTGATGCATTTGCCCTTTATAAGCAGAAATAAAAACATAATCTCTGTCCCAGAGAGCTGTGTAAGTAGAAAAGAGACTGCATATAGATACAGGGCATGTGTGACAGTGACCCCTTTCAGCCTACCTTCCACCGACAGTTTGCACTTTCTGCAGAAATGAGGAAAAAGAAAGCCCCAGGAAAAAATGAAATTACTTTGTGGATTTTTGGGGGGGAGCCTGTTCCAATGCTAATGAGACACATGAAAAAGTGCATGTTTAAAATAACAGTGTAAGGTGATCAAGCCATGCTGATTAACAGGAGGAGAGAAATGCTCTCTGATTTTTTGGGTGAGATTTAGGACAAGCAGGGTATGATGGGCTTGAAAGTGAGGGCAGGTTGCAGGTATGTGATGTGATGTGATGTGATGTGATTGATGTGATGAAAAGAAAGGCAATAGAGGGAGTGGGGAGAAAAGTGTTGTGGTCAGAATGGCAAAGCTGGAAATGATCTGTGCAGTGGTTCTGTGTGTTTATTAGAGTGTCACTTGTGTTTGTCAAGAACTTCATCCTTTGAAAAGGATCTGGCAACCGAGATGGGAGATGAGTATGTGGAGGACAGTTTTCCCCTTTGTACGTGGCTGCATGTATCTGCTTACACAGATAACAGTTAAGTATCTCTCAAGATTCCTGCCACTCATTCTTCAATCCTCTTGCACATGAACAAGGTGGTTTGGGAAACATCAGACTTGGTCAAATTGGAGGCACCGGTCAGTAGCTGACATGCACTCAGTGTAGTCATCTCTTTTCTTCCCTCCTCCCCTTGCCAGATGCTTTTGTGGAAGAAAGTTTTCTTTCCTTGGATAAGTATGACTCTGTATTAAGTATTCCTTAAGCTGTTGAAAGATTTCTACTGCAATTTTGTAGAATCGGGCAGTGTAACTCTTGTCCTCTGAAGTGATTAGCTGTATAGAACAACTGCCAGGCATTATTCAGTTATCCAGGTACAGTTAAATAACGCCCAGTGTCTGTTTCCACTTGTAACATTCCTGTATGATTTCAGTTAGTGAACCTCAATGGCTTCTAAGCTGGGAAACACATGTTCTTGTTGCTCTTCTGCTTTAGTACACTGAAGAAAGTGTGTGACAGCAGAAGAGCTGATTCTGTGTTGAATCTCTGTAGGGAGCCTGACCTAATTTTGCACTGCAGAGTCCGCTCCCCAGACACCACGCTAGAGTGAAGAGCAAGGTGGGAATATAACCCAGGCCTGTGTGTGGAAGCTGTGGCCATGATTTCATGTAGCACGGGAGAACTGGGCGGTCGGAGCTGCGCAAGGGCTGCTGCTGTTTCCAGAACAGTTGTATCATCTCTGAAGAGGAACTGGTGCCAAAGCAGAGAAGTCTTTAGTGCCAGGTTCATCTGTTGAGTCTAGTTACAAAATCCTTTTTCCAAGTTTTATTTTTTCAGTGTCCTTCGTTACTGTGTCTCGCCTGCTAGATTAAGCCCTTAGGAGAGATGGGGATGTTTTGACTGCATCCTTGTTGCAAATTCGAATTGCTTGCCCCATTTCAGATTGGGTGTATACATAGAAAACATTTTGTCCTGAGTGTACTTGTTTGTGCATGTATATATTGTTCTGTGTGTGCATGTATATAAACGTATGTACTCCTTTTTATAAAAATAACCTTGAGGGCAGAATGTGTTTACAAAACAACAATGTTTCTTTCTGGTTTCTGTTTCTAGTTTAAAGCATTTAAAAAAAAAAAAAAAGTCCAGACATTGTTCCTGCATCATCTTCTGAGCAGGAAACACTATCATCTTGGACCGCTGCCATCCCTAGCATTGCATAAGGATTAATTCCTATAATTTTTTTTTTAAACAAAAATATGAGAAATAGGAAGTCCATGTGTGAATGTTTGCGAGACTGCTAGGGAGCCACAGTTTTCTTTGAGAGCAGCATTAACTAATGTAGCAGCAAGACTTTCATTGGCATATTGCAAATAGATAGGGCTTGCTCCAGATATTTCACTTACACTTCATGCAAAGACATTGGCGGTGGTTCTGAAGCAAGGTTACTAGTTTGCATAAAGGAGCCTTACAGGAAGTAATCTCTAAACATCTCTAAATTTGAAATACAAAGATTTCCAGTGTTAACTTAGCTCAGTTTTCAAGAAAACAGAATTGCACAAGTAGGGGGATATTTTTGTTTTCATTACTGTGCTAACAGAAAAAAACAAAACCAAAAAACCCTAAATGTACCTACATTGCTGTCCATGCTTAAATGTAATGCAACATTTATCAAGCTCCTCTAAAAATACAACAAGCTGTCTCAGGGATGCTGAGCTAAATATATAGTTGAGATCATAATTTCTCTGTTCAACATCTACTGGAAGTACACGGCAAACCCTCAGTTTCACTGGTAAATATGGTGTCTTGAAGTTATCATCCTTTTCACTGTAGGATGTCATCTGAACATCTGTTTAAACCTCACTTGGTCAATTTAGGACAAAGCATGTGTGGCACCTTATAAAAGGAATAGAGCCAGAAACAGTGGAAAAGGTTAAACTTGTTTTTGACCTTCTCCCTTCCCTGCTGAGCTCCCAGCTTGGCACAAGTGACACTGAATGAGAAAGGCTAACACGGTGTGAGCTGTCATGTCTGTGTAACACACCGTATGTAAAGAGCATAAAGGGATATTAGTCTGAACTTCTGGAGTTTGCATTTTGTTTTAATGAAAATGGTGTGCAGAGTTCCTTATGCTGAAACTCGGATTTATTCACAGAACGAGTTTTATCTCTTTTTGTTCAACGTTAATGGATATTAGAATAATACTAAGCAGTGGCTCTCTCCTTAGAGGGTTTTTTTAATGCTTTAATGTACTGGTCTGATGGTATTTTCTACATATAACTTGTATAGGCTTTGTTCTTGACAAGATGTGAGCTTTTCGTCTTACACCCAGAATACATGTTGTGGAACAGGCAAAGAATCCCCAAAACTCCAGCGTGTTGGTTTCCTCATTCTGTGAGGAGCAATTTCTGTAACGGATTCCAGTGCATAGGCTTGGACACATTACATCTTGTCAAATTGATTTTAGTGCTGCTATGTAACATCATGAGATTTGGCAGAACTTTACAGTTTGAGACTTTAAATTGAAATACTTTTTTTTTTTTTACATCCAGCTGTAAGTACCCCGATTAATGTGTAGTTCAGTTTTTACTGGATAGTAATATTTGCAATCAGATATTGTCCTTTTTGGATTTTAATTCTTACTGATGAAACACCAGCAGGGCCTGATACTTGGCAAGGCTTGCAAGTGATCCCTGAACAAAAGTGACTAGTAAATTATTTCCAGTTCCTCTGGTCAGAGCTCTCTTCTCTGAGCTTGTGGTTTGTATTCAAATTCATTTTTATTTTTTGTAAATATTATGGCAGTGTCTAAAGACATAAACCTATATTGAGAGCTCACTGCACTGACACTGTAATATGCATCGAGATACTCTCTGTGCAAAATGTTAGAGAATGCAGGGGTGTAAAAGAAGGCAATTTTCCATTTTAGAGACAGGAAGCTAAAAAGAGAATGACATACTCTGTAGGCATAACAGCTTTGTCTTCTTCCCCCTTAGCCCTTTATAATCATGTCAAAATAGACTGTTTAGGTCATTTACTGATGACCTGTGAATGCCATGACTATCACAGCCTTTTAAAACGTACAAGTGACAAAGTATTCCCGATCACATTTAATTAGCATAGCAAATGAAGATTTGTGAGCATCGCCAGAATGCATTAGGGCTAATATTGTGGGAGGTCTAGCTATGGGCTAAGGGATTACTCAGTTGGGATTGCCACTGCATAGCTGATCTGGCTATTTCAAATTATCAGAACCTAATTAAATGAAAACATACGAGCAGATAATGAGTGGAGCTGTTGGCTAGAAAATCCTTCAATCTTAAATCAGAAGTTTCCTTTAGGGGCAATTAAAATACAGTGAATATATCTTGGGCTGTGTGTTAATCATCTGATACTGGCCTGAAGAAGGATTTTAAAACTGAGTTTTTGTTATGAACTTTTCAAAGTTCACACAGGGCCTTCAAGCCCTGTGCCCCTTCCCCCAGTGTGCTACCTCCAGCTGCACATGCATGAGCCTGTTCTAGCCCACATATATGTGTTTTAATTGCTCTTAAAAGTCAGAACCTGATTATGGAATATTGAAAGGCCCTTGAGGAATAAAGGAGAGAACTTTGGAGCTGCACAGCAGCAACGAAATGTTAGCAAGGATGGCTCTGCTCGAGGCAGGTGCTGAGCTGCACCCTCTGAGCTGCACCCTCTTGCACTTGCGTAGTTTTACTTTCTGTGATGGGGGTCTGTCCTTTGGGGTGCGTTTAGTGCCTGTCCCAGCCCGCGGGGCCGCGGTGAGGGCAGCAGTGCTGCTCTAAACACAAGGAGTGGTTAGTGAGAAGGACCCACTTGCCTTTCAAACCATAGTCGCCTGTTTTGTTTGGTTAAGGTGGCTCTTGGGAGTTCATGAGGTGTGTAAATAGCGTGTGGTAAGTAGGAGGTGTATTTCCCTGTGGGATCAGCTGAGACCATCACGGGTGATAGCCACGGGCCTCTCCTGGTGCTGGCCAGGCAGACTGGAGAGGGCTGCCTGGCTGAGAAGCACCTGCAGGAATGAGACACTGTAGTAGAAGCGTGTAAATGTGTCAAATACTTGTGAATATGATATGTGTTTTGGTTGGGATATTGCTCATTTCTTTGATATGAAAGCAATGTTAGGTGATAAAATACTCTATATATTCCACTGGTTTGGGGTTTTTTCTACCAGTTTCATTTAATCTGATTTTCTTCCATTTCATCTGCCCAGCCCTTGACAGCCTACCTGTCCTGGTACTGGAGTCCCAGTAATCCCAGCAATCAGGCTTCAAAACAGTTGCCACCCCAGGAAGGCTGGAGGATTGCTGGCTCTCTGTTTGCCACAGCCCTCGGCTCCTCAATGGTCAGGTCCTGCCCTCGCTGCCGACCTCCCACCCCCAAACTCCTCTGGCTCCAGGAGCAGTGTTTTTGAGAACTACTGCTGCTTCTTATTGTCCCACAGACATTAATATGGACTGTATTTTTGGTTCCTGGCCATGTGGCTTGGCTCTATTAAAACAGATGTTGTCCAGCTACAGCCTGCTTTTCTAAGGGATCTGGATCACTCACCATCAATGGCCTGTCTTTTGTTTATTTACTGCTTTTCTAAGTATAGCTGTTTTCAAATATAATTGGGGATGATGATGTGGATAAAAGTGTTAAATACCCTGGGACCAAGATCTGATCCCAGCAGGACCCTTCTGGAAACGTACTGACTCAGTGGTTCCCATTTAAAATTAGATTTTGACACCTGTCGGCAAATTTATTTAATACATGCTGTGTTCACTTCATATCGTTCTGGTTTCTCAATCAAAATATCAGCCGCCTTCCAGAAGTCTGTTCCATGGACACTGTTATCCCTGTTAACCACATCTGTTGTCTCAAAGATAGAAGGTTCTTTGACAGACTCTGTTTTTCACAAAACCTTGTTGATTGCTGTTACTTATTTCCTTTCTTAATCATGTCCTGTCTCCGCTATTCCATTATTTTGCTGGGATACATGCCAGGATGACAGGCTTGTAATTATCTGGGTCACCCCTTTTATCCTTTCTAAATATCCTTTTCTGGAACTTTCCCATTGTTCCACACTTTTTTTTGAAAACGAACATACAACAGTCCAGAAAGTCTTCAGCCTTTCTTAAACATTTTGAAGCTAGTGTTTGGGTATGTCGACTTGAAAAATAAGAGGCCAAGGATCTAACATCCTCCTGAACAGAAGCTGTGGTGAAAAGTGTCCCAGCATTATCTTGTGGCTGTGACTTGATGCTCTCCAGCTCTCCCAGAGCCCTCACAAGCTCACGGTCATGATGTGCTTCGGGAGCAGTCCTGTGCTTTCTGTGTAACTGGGGTTATTATGGACAGCTCTGTCACTGCTCTCCAGTAGTGGCATACTTTTGATTCCCTTTCTTCCTAATAACACTCTTCAGTCTGATACACAATTTAAATCCAAAAAAACACAACCAACAAAAAAAAAATCAAAAAGTAAAAAATCAGAAGTTAATGAAAACATTTGCTTTCTTGACTGAGTCTGTTGGTTTGTTTTTCAGAGCTCATGGGAGTAACGAATGAGCTCCAAATTCATGGATGGAGCATGAGCAAGTGAACCCATCTTGAAATGGGTTTGTGTCTTGCACAGGTGACTGTCCACAGTCACTCATTCTCCATCTTGCTGGTTTGTGTGGCTACCGGGTTTTTGGGCAAATGGCTTTGCTTTGCCTCTGAGTGTTTGACTTTTCCATGTTCTGTTTAATTTTAAATTCAAATCCCAGACTTAAGAAAAAATTCTTACCTTCCACACTGAATGACATTATCTTAGGTCTTCCAAATACAGTGGCTGATTCCCCTTGCCCCAAACATGATGGTTTAAAAATCTGCTAGTGTAATGGGCATAAATTAGATAAAGTAGTTGTAAGGGTGCAGGAATATTTTGAGTGCGTTGTGACAGCTGGAAATCACGTCCTCCTTCTTTTAGGGTGGTTGGTGGCTTTGAGACTCTGACTGCTATGGAGAATGTGGAAAGTGACCCAAAAACAGACCGTCCCAAGGTATGTGCGAAGAACCATGGGACTGTGCAGGAGAGAGCGAACGCAAATGGCCTCATGTGGCAGTGCAGTTCACCCTGTTGCTGCTTTTTTGAAAGACAAACTTGGGGGAGATGGTAAAACTTAATTAACAGATTCTTCTCTTCTGCTCCTAGGAGGAAATACGAATTCAGACAACAACTGTTTTTGTTGATCCGTATGAAGAGGCAGATGCCCAGGTGAGGATAGTTGGTTGACTGGTTTTCTTGAAAGGCCAAAGCTCTTCTTTGAAGAACTTTGTAACTTAATGCCTTTTCTTTGAACATGGGCAGCTCCCTGGCCCATATGGTTGCAAGTTAAGATTAAACAGCTGCCATTCAGCATTGCCTTGTGTGCCAGGGTCACCACCGCTCTTTCAGCAGAGAGGTCTTGTAACTGAGTCTGGCACGGCAACCAATCCATCACACTCACGATGGCTCCCTTTCCAAATGCCTACAGTAGCTATGGGTAGCTGCAGGTGAGAAGAGAGGAGTTTTGTTATAATGGCTGCAGACAGCCTGTTTGTAGTGGCCCTTGAGATCTGTCTCCTAAAGCCTGCCCTGTAATCATAGCGGTGCTGATTGCTGTTTTAGAGAGCTTTAAAGCTTCAGAGAATTGTAGACATTTTCTCCTTACTCTGAACTAGCTCTTGCAACAATTGCACTTTTTGCTTCCCACAGGTTGCTGCAGAAAGAGAGAAGGTCCAGCTAGAAGAAGAAGCAGCCAAAGCAAAAGCTGAGGTGGTCCCACCAAAGAAAGAGGTCCAGACTCCTAAAACTTACCGGCAGGGGATTGGAAAATACATTAACATGGCCGCAGCGTGAGTTCCTGCCCATCTGATCTTTGTTAAGTGTTTTAGTTGCCTTTCCTGCTGGACGCTGACCCTGTCCAGTGCCATTGCCGAGCTGTTTGGTTTGTGCCAGCAGGTTTGCAGAGACGCCTTCATGCAGTCCTAACAGTCAAGAGTTCCCTCTACTTCTGTTGTTTTTCAAGATTACAACTGAGCTCTTCTTTTAGCACTTGAACGTGACCAGGTTGATCTTTAACAGTGTGTGCTAGTTTCAGAACTGTAGATACATTTCCACAACTCAGAAGTCCTTGAGGAACTGTACTGTGTCGCCTCCTACGCCGTCTTTTATTCTCTTCCTTTTCTGCGGCTATTTCTGAAGGCCATGGTCCCACAGACATTTCTCTTTTAGCCACTTCTCCCCTGCACAAAGTAGTTGCCTTAAACCTGCATCAGTCTGCTGATCTGGTTCCCTGTTCAGCCACACAAACAGTTGTACCAGCACAACTGAAATGGCCAGGAAGGGGAGCAGCATCCCAGGCTTGCTGTGGGAGCACAGGGCGTCTGATGAGTAGCTCCAGGGTGCTCAGCTGGTTGTACAGGCTTGTCCTAAAGCATCTTCTCCCAGACACCCTTTGTACACCCGTTGGGATTGGCAGCATCATTTGCTTTCCTAAGGACAATACAGAATCCCAACAGAGTGGCAGCTTTGCATGAGTTTTGGATAAATTAAAATAAATGCCTTCCGCTTCATTTTTTTGCAGACTTCTGTAAAAGCATTCGCAAAAATGCTGTTGTCTGTCTGCTGCATAAAGGCATGTATTTATGCATGCACAGATCTGGACAGCTATTTAATCAGCTTGTATGTGCCTGCGTGACTTACAGGCATTTGCATAACTGTGAGAACAAAAATATGTTAGCCCATGTAGGTCAGTTTGGTGTGTCAGTTAAACATTTCAGTTACAAAATACTGCTTCTCCCTTAAAATACTGTGCTCAGCTTAAAATTACTGCCATTCTGCATTGTATTTACAGAGAAAACCCAGGCAGAGTTTGCAGCTCTGTGGAAGGGGCCAAGTAGTGTAGAAAGACCTTTTCTTTCCTAGTCCTTCACTCATTGCAGCCTGCCTTGAAACTGGGAGTTTGGTCCATAGCAGCCCTTTGGCAGGTTGAAGGTTCTCGATTCTCCCTATCGGCTACTGATACCTGATAATAAAACCACAGTACATGAGCTGACTGCCTAGTGTTTCCATGGGGTTGCAAACTCTGCTCAAGGGAGGCTGAGAATAGCAGCAGCGACTGCACCAAGGCTATGTTCAAGAAACAGGAATGGATCTGAAAAACTTGCCCAGCCGCTTTACACCTCATTCCCCATAAATCCTTTTCCTGCCACAAAGGCAGGTGAGAAGGCAGGGAGAGAATTTGTGGCTCACATTTTCATCGTGACTGTTCTAAAAGAGTACAGCTGTTAAATCTTCAGCTCTGTCCTTGAGAACTTGTTGAGTTTTGAACACGTTCCTGGAAGTGTTCAAAGCCTGACCCGAATCATCCCCACAGGTTGACACACTTTCCCTCTTTTTGCATAAGCCAGAGGCCCCCATCCCCACCCACCTGCAGTTCCCATGCCGGCACAGAGCTTGTGCTCCTCTCTAATTTCTAAGGGATGGGCTGGCTCCAGTGTAGCTGTTGCTGGGAGAGAAAAGGCATCCAGCTGCCCTGGTCCCACCGAACAGTAAATAGTCCCTGAGAGTTGTTTTCATTTTGGCTCCAGGAAGCGCAGCGTGGAGGATGACGGGCCCTCAACCAGCACAGCTGCAAAGAAAGAGAAAAAGAGCACAGGCTTTGGGGACTTCAGCTCCTGGTAGCAGCGCGGGGAGCCTAGCACTGGAGCAGCACAGCAGAAAAGAAAAGGCGGCCTCCCACGTGTCCCCAAAGAGCTCGAAAGACAGTCTGTCCTGAGGAGGGAAAGCACCAGCCTGCCCTTCCACTGGGGAAGAAAACTGTTGCTTTGTTAAGACTGGTTAATGTGGCTTTGTTTTCTAGAGAGCTGCGTTCCCCCCACTGCATCTTCCTCGAAGGCCTTTTTGTTGTTGTTTGCTAAGCGGGGAGCAGGCAGCCCAGCTCCACTGGGGATAAGCTGGAGCCTTTCTCTGCGTGGCTGGCAGCAGACCAGGCAGAGCCCAGCCTTGCAGGACGCTACTTCAGTGAGCAGCTACATTGGTGAAAGAGCTCCTTTTACAGGTAATCTTTTCCAGACAAGCCAAGTCTGCCAAATAAAGGAATGAATTAATGTGCTGGGGAAGCGCCCGTGCTGCTGTAGCGCTTTGCGGAGGGGAGGAGAAGGCTCCAGCCTGCCCTGCCCTTCCCTTCCAGCTGCCCTTCGCTAGTTCTCAACAAGGACCAATTTTGTCTCTTGCTCTTTGCGGGCCTGGCTGGACTGACTGCTGTCAGTCTCCCTAGGGCCTTGCTCGCTCCAAAACGAGCTCTCTCTGTACCCTTTCAGTCTCTTGACAGCCTGGGAAGCAGCGAATCTAGATGGGGAGCCTGGAATAGCTGCACCACTTGTTCCTCCCAGTGGCTGGCCTTCCCTGGGCCATGGGGCAGCCAGAGGGGCAAGGATGCACCAGTTCTGCTCTCGGGTCCCAGGAACTACAGCCTGGAGCAACTGAGCAGGAATAGAAAGAGCCTCTTTTTCTTTTTTTTTTTTTTTTTTTTTAAACCATCCCTAAAGCCTTCTCCTTGCAGGGGAACACACACCATAGTCTGCCCTGACATCAGTTTCCCATCATTAGGGAAAACTATATAATGTAGCTGACAGACGTCTCAGATTTCCATTGCATACCCACAGATTATTAGGAAGCTTAATAAAGGCCTTACGGGGTAAAGATGTATCAGCCTGTGAAATTTTAATCCAAACACTTCTGTATGTTACCATCACTTAGATTTAGCAGGCTAGATCCTGAACATTACTTTTAGTTCATCTTGGGTGTTTTCAGATGACAGGAAAATCCTCCCTACCTCTCTGTGTGGCTGAGGAGATAGTTTTGTAATCAGCTTTGTAACAATACATTTATACTGGTGGTTTCATGTTTTAAGAGAAGACTCCATTTATATGAAATTGCTGTAAAAACTTTTGGTAAAATGTTTTGCATTAAATGCTTTTATTTTCTTTTGAGTGCTTGCTTTTGACTGTTCAACAGTCGTTTCCAAGATTGTGGCATTGCAAAGTTGATTGTTGTACAAGGAAATGATTCATTCCTACTTCTTAAGATGCTCATAAGGAACTCTGGGATCTTTGCGGATATGATTACATCTTTGTTAAATCATAGGAAGTTCAAACTAGTTCGAAAGAATAATAGAGGGTTTTTGTTTTGCAACATTTTGCAGCGTGTAAGTTTGAAATAACATGTGTTTGATTCCTGGAACAGGGGATATGATGGTACTTTCCTCAAGCTGAGTTTCTTCTGTCTTGCTGAAGCCTCTTGCTTCTCTTGGGCTGACTTCAGCACATTTTTGGGTTGTCAAGTTCACAGTATTGCTACTGCTGGATTAGGCAGTTTAAGGAAATCCGTAAGAGTAAAATGCTTTTCTGTATTAGATTAAAATGGAGATTATTGTGAAAGGAGCTTTTCATTACAAGGAAGGCAGCAGAGGTGTGGCAACAACTCCTATTTCATTAGGAGTCCTTGTTACAGATTGATGTAAGGGACGGTTCCCTTTCGCGGCAGCAGGCTGCCGGGATAACTACCCGCTCTCCCTTTCTGCTCCAGCGTTTTGGCAGAGCTCGCTGCAGTCCATGAAGGACCACAGCCGTGCAAAGTGCAGGCAGGACTGCTGCCCTTCCAAGCGCTGCCTTTGCACTGCCCGTTTCGTTAGGATTTGCCACCGTAACATTGGACACAAAAGAAAGAACAATTTCCTGGCTTCTAGGAAGGGGTGTAACCCTTCTCATTTGCTCCAAGCAGGGGCGAAGCTCTTCGGCCTCCGCTCGACCTGAAGCCAGGCTGGCCTGCTGGTGCTCCCACTGTTGGTGGTGCCTCCCAGGCTGGGAGACGCTGGCTCTGGCCCGTCCCCAGGGTGCAGTGGGGCGCAGAGGTCGAGCCCTTTGGCTGAAGCCGTCTGCTGAGTCAGCAGCCAGGCTGGGGTTTGTACCGGGAGCCTCCACAGGGCAGCAAGTGCCGTCGCTGCTCAGGCTGCCAGACCCTGCAGCAAATTTTTATTCTTAATTCCCACCTCTCTGCTTCCTCCTGCACCTGTACTTTTGCGTGCTTGGTCAGTATTTTTTTTTAACTTCAGCTTTTCATCTCATTGGCAGAACCCACAGGGACAATGTTACACGAGCTCTTCTCTGAAAGATGAGTGAAAATGGTGAACCATACTGATGGGGGCACAAGGTGGGAGCCTCTGCGGAGAGCAGGGCAGTGGGGTGTAGCCCTCATTTTTACAAAACCTGGGTCTTTGCTGGGTGACTTGCAGAGTTTCCACTACCAGAGTCAGGAAAGGGGAGGAAGGAGGCTTTGCTGAAACCTTTTCTGCCCCTTTCCATCGCTTGGTGCTCCAGCAAGGATGGTGTGTTAAAGGAATACCCAAAGCAGCTCCTGCCGTGGCCAGAGGGATGGGCAGGAATTGTGCAGCCTTACTACAGAAACTCCTTCCTGGGAACTGCTGTGCTATTTGTAAGCACATTTTTACATTCTTTGTCTTTGACACTTTTCCAGTAAACGGGTTTAGAGGCAAAAAGTAGGATTTTAACCAGAGGCTGAAATAGCTTTTTTCTGGCCTTGACTAGAATAACACCAGCGTGCTCTTACTTTGCCTTGCTCCGTACCTGAGTCATTTTCCTGAAAGACAGAAGCACTGGGTGACCAGTAAATTCATCGTTTCCTGAGATCTGCCACTGTAGCAGCAAACACAATGAGCACAAAACACCCTCGGGAAGGCGGTGGCATGCAGTGGGCTGGCAGCCCTGACCGCTCATTTCCATACAGCCGCACAAAGACGTGGGGCTTGCGGGACACTCGGCTCTTCCCCTCTGCTTTTTCTGGCATGAATTCAGCCTGGCCCCTCAAGGACCACACTATTGTCTGTGTGGGAAACAGCGCTAATTGAATAGTTTTCAAACTAAATAGCTGCAACGCTGTTTCCATATTTACCAAGAGAAAAAGCCCAAAATATTGTTGTTCAGTTTAATTTGCTGGTTCCCCACTGACTTGAATGGCTACAGCCCGCTCTCCTGGAAGCAGGAGTTTGTACAAGCAATTGCTCTGCTTCAGCGTCGTGGTGGATCATACCGGTACCCATCGCAGGTGGGGCCACGAGCTGTGAGTAGTTTCTACTCAAAACTGTGTTTCAAGGTCTCCAAGAAAATCTTTCTTCTCCCTCCAGCTCCTTTGAAGAAAGGGACTGGACAATGACTGTTCCCCAGAGGCCAAGCCACCCTGTAAGGGTGAGGGGCTTGATGGGATGGAGCAGAGGCACATGCAGAATTCAGTCCAGCATGGCTTCGCTCACTTCCCAGCTGTGCTAAATTTACTCCATTTACTTCTTACTGGGAATTAAAACCACACAGAACATACCTCCACCAGTTACTGCTCCAGGATTTGTCTGTTGTATCTTCTCGAGCCTGGACAGTACACACAGAGATGTCTGGGCCCTGGACCAGCCGCTGCTGGGATGCTGTGGGTACCAGAAGCAGAGCAGAGCACGGGCCGAGACAAATCAGCAGAAACAACCGGAGGAGCCCATGAAGGCAGGATGGGGAAGGAAGGGCTGCTGGGCGTGCCAGGACTCCTTGCTGGAGCCTGATGTGCAGCTGCAGCTACCAGACTCTCGGGGTGACTGCCATACCCGTCAGGTCGTGGCGGGGGGCCCGC